>KV417882.1:0-18652 GCA_001630335.1 Athelia psychrophila
GATGAAGAGAAATCTGGCGTGCGTGATTTGGCGAGTAGGTATAGCTGCGTGACGAGTTTCAAAGGCCACAGGTTGTGCCCCGGGAAGCGAAATCCCGGAAACGGCGTTCCATACAGCTATCGTCCCTGCATGTCAAATAGTAGAACAAAATTCACGGTATGCACCAGCGTACCTTGTTCATCTGCTCCGCATCCAGCCACTCGACCTGACTTACATCGACTCCGGCCGCCTGTGCAGCCTGCAAGTCGACATGCGCTTGCGCGACTTCTAAGTCGTTCAGAAGGAGAGAGTTGTGACCCAATGCGGCAAGATTGACCGAGTCGGCGAGACCCTCAGACTCGATGATGCTCAGCAGCGACGAGACAGTGTAGTTCTCTATGGCCAGCGATCGCAGTGCCTGATCAGTTCCGTACATTTGCTGCAGCCCATAGAAGTCCCTGTAAGTTGCAGGCGTAAGGTGCCCGCCGTTTCGTCCTATGGATGTTCATGTACCGCGCGCACAAAATATAATTCGGCTTCACTGACCTGTCGCTCCTGAACCTGGTCGCAAGCTGTTCAGAAAGAAACTAAATTCAGACAGAGCATTTTAAGCTCACAAAACTCTCTTGCTTCCAATATCACAACTTTCAAGCCCTTTTCAATTTGGTTCGTCGCGACGGCTTGCGACAAGTGATATGCAGCACCAACACCTAGAGCACACCACGTTCAGTGCATCATGGTCAAGAGTAGATTATCATGCACAGAGATCCTTGCCTGTGATTCCAGAGCCAATGATACAGACATCCGCATCATCGGTCAAAGCCCCGGAGCTCCCTTCCAGTCGCAATGGGCTGGGATCAGGAGATGAATCGATCCAGAAGGATTTCGAGGGATTCGGGACGGGGAGTTTGGCCGGACCATGCGTTGTTGGTCTATGAAGTACCACTTGCTCTACAACAGCCTGATTCAGAGGTACTGTGACAGACATTACCAAAGCAGCAAGGCCAAGGAGCAATAGCGAGTTTGCGGGCATTGGCAAGAGGCGAAGTCACGGGCTCATTAAGTAATGCTCCACATTGCCACTTTAGTCCAATACGCAACCGCTTTAGGCAGTGCGGTTGTAAAATCCAACTTTTTTGGACTCGACGCTTTCTCTAAGCAATACAATCATGTAATCGAGGTCATCAATCAGGCTTTATAGGTAGTATAGGCGGCAGAATGGTAGTACTAAATGAACTTAATCGCTTGCAACGTGTACTCAAAGCGGATTAGAATGGATTGACGTAGACGTTATTGATGATGGGTATCCGGGAAGATGCTCGTCACCTGTATTGTCTGTAGCTGGAGCTCCTCGTTCGCGATTTGTCGCATCGGAATGCGGCTGTTTAACCTAGGGTAAATAAATTGTTAGAATCTTTGCATAATTTAAGCATAACGGAGAAAGTTCTGGAACTTACGCTGACAGCATGGAGTTGACATAAACTGTGTCATGTATTAGCAAATTGTATCTGGGGATGAACGAGTGAAGCAAGAAAATAAAAATAGATGCACCTTTCCCACATATACAGTAGATAGCGGAATAGATCATGGCATATGGCAGTGCGAAGTACTGTTCATCAAATTCAAGGTTAATGAGCGGGGGAAGTCAGAGGTCCCCTATGATTCTTACCGTTGCAATATAGAGAATCGATAGCAGGCTAGTCGATTGCCGGTCAGTATACATGTCAGAATGTCAGATCTTTGGAGTCATACCTCGTCAGTACTCCTGTCGCCAAAGAGTGCCGAAGCAGCAGCGTCGTCAGCAAATTTGATCTGTGCATGCTCACTGGTTAGTGAATATTGACACGTTACGAATGCTGACACTTGCCGTTCAGTACCGGGAGGTTTGTAATGCATATGAAGCACGGTGCACAGTGAAATTGTGATCGCGAGGTCGGTAAAGACGCGGGAAGCGACGAAAACTGTGGCAATCCACTACGAGGTGTGCATACGGTCTTAGTCAAAGCTGATATGATGGGGAGAATGTAAGGGGAAGCGTACCTCGAGCTTAGTTGCGTATTCGGCGTACGGGTGTCTAGCGCTGAGGGCCTCACATGGTCAGCATGTATTCACCTTTCCACGAGATGGCGGGATGAAGTACCATTCGATTACATAGACTAGACCGCACATTAATAAGCATCATCTAACTTCCTTCCCGATTTGAAACTGCAGCTCACCTATACTGAAGGCTGGTAATTGGAATGGTGGTAAATAAGCTTGAGACGGGGGTTCGATAGGCTAAATAACTGACTGATACTGATGAAAATGGTCACGAGCTTCCAGTGGACTGTCAGAATAGGCCACCGGAAAGATGCAGCCATTTGAACGTACCAGCACCAATATTCTCTTCCTTCGATGATCGACTGACAACATCAAACATGAGTAACAAGGAAGCGGGGAGAATGGCCTTCGTACGGATTCTAATGCGATTGACGAAGAAGCTGGAGTGGTCTGTCAGATCGTTCATCAGGTTAAGAGTGAGACTCACCATTGGACAATAACGGCACATATTTCCTGGTAGGATAATTAGTTTGACTTGTGGATGTCGTGCTTGAGCTGCACTCACAGATGGCAGCGTTTGACCCTGAAATCAATGGTTCAACAGATCAGAACTTCAAGTGGTAGTGAAAATAATGAGGCCGTTACCATATAACTCCTAAGGAACCGTGTCATGGTCAGCTCACGATGCGCATAATTTGTGGAGTCGGAATCACCAATTCAGCTGGAATTCGACAATCCTCCCAGGCACCCGCCCATCTATCAGATAGTGCCATAGAATATCCGCCAGAAATATTTGCTGTGTCGTGTCGAGCTAATCCAGTGGTCAGAGTTGCACACAGTCCTAGTATTATGACGCATTACAAATAAAAGCATCGCCACCTATCACGCGCGCATTCGAATTGAGCGATCGACGAGGTGGGTATGCAAGGAGAGCTCACTCACCGACCACTTCATAACCGCCTTGTCGTCGCGAAAATGATACTGATAGTACATGATTTGGCAGCAAGTGACCCCATAAAGACTGGTTATATGGGTGTTCATCCAGTCAATAGGTGCAAGGTGTTGTACGATAGAGACAGACAACGTACACGAATGAGACTGTGATGCCATTGAATAGAGCGCCGAACTCGAGATCTGCCAGGGTCATCTGCGCGGGGGAGGTGCTGGTTCTGCGCAGAGCGACTTTCGATGGGACCATCCAATATTTGAAAGTGACGCTCGTCTCGGGGGTATAGAATTCTAGAAGCGACGATCACCGGTCCACCGCCCGATCGTCGCCAACTTCGTGGTCTGGTTACAGATACCAGTGGTCTGGCGCGGGGATTTTGAGTCACCATGAATTAGATTAAAAAAGTGTATTTGACACTGATACGTGTAGGTTCAGACAACACCCCCCAAGGAGCAGGCATTGCTATTCAGCGATTGATATTTTGGAATATGAAACCACCCGTACCGTCCATAAAAACTTGATACATAAGATGTATTTGAATACAGCTCCAATTGGGCACAGTACGAGACAACATCCCGTCCCTCCGATTGCAGACCAGGACCCCTGATTATGCTACGCGAGGCCTGTCCAAAATCCTGAAAAAAAATGTCCGACACAGGTAGCTCCAAATATAATTTTTTTGTCCGATTCTGGGCAGGCCCACTCTCAAATCGCCAAAATTTGTCCGATTTTTCGCCAGGCCTAAAAATCGCCCTAAAAACCACTAAAAACTCTCAAAAACCGGTCAGGAGGCTTCAAGAGCGCTGTACAATGTTTCCTAGCATGATAGAGCAAGCTGAACGAGGGTTGAAAGCATCGAGACACCAAATCACCCCACCGCGTATTATGGCGCAAGCGTGAATGACCATTTTAAGCCCGCGCGCACTGAGTATGATATGATAAGTATAATACTTAATCAACCCTCCTCCGAGATAGTGTCTAGTAGCTCCCGAGAGCCTGCCTCCAGAGGTCCCCGCTTCCGAGATACAACCATGGCACGTGCAAACCTCTCCAAATTACTGGATAGAGTGGTGAAAAGAGTCATGTCTTCAGCGCCAATCTCGAAGTGCGCGCCGTTGACTTTTGCAGGTGCAGAAGACTTGGTTAGAAGTGCTATGGAAGGTAAGTGCTGGAACTGTTTAGTTGCGAAGAGCGCGGTTTGCGTTGACGTTGCGCGAAATACGTGCCGATGCCACTGTTCAAAAAGCTGCACGCCGACGTACGATATGGCGCCAATGTTCGAGACTTTAGGTATGGCGCCATGCTTAGCATTTTTCATCCGGCTTGCGGAAAAGAGAGGAGTTGGTATGCGAGTCACGGAGAGCAGTTGCCAGTAGTGAGGAAAAAGTTTAACTACAGTAAATGACACGCGAAAAAATTACAAGAAAAAGATTAAATCCTAACGGCTGGTTCGAACCAATGACCTCCTGGCAGCCTCCATGTCCTACCACTACGCCACTCGTCCATATCCACATTCCTCAAGGCTCACCAATTTTGTCCGACATCAGACAGGCCTGCGGCCCATCTGACCCCTTTTGTCCGACATCTGGACAGACATTTTGACCCCTACAGACCAAAATTTGTCCGACATTTGGACAGGGTTTAGGGGGCATAATCAGGGGTCCTTGCAGACCTCGACGTTGTTAGACCGGGGACATTCCAGATATGGTGGCATGCATCAGATCTTCCGCGGACTCCTCCGAGTTGCGGGTACATATATACTGCCTGCGACCCTGGGGCAGGGCGCACCTAAGTACATACTGCATCAATGGCCCTCGACACGATGCATTAGCCTTCGAGTGACGAGTTATATACAGGCAAATGTGACGTTAATGAGCGCCCCGCTTGCGCTAGCGGCTCGCGAGCTCAAAAAACACACTTGGAACGGCGGCTCAAGCTTGTGGGAAAGGGGTTCGTCGGCTTCCATTTGTGCTGCCGTTTCTGCACATGAATAGAGTACTCACAGTGTGCATATGAGTCCGGAATGAGACAGTTTCTCAATTTCGGCGGTAGTGGGTACAGAACTAGAAAACATGGCACTCCGATCGAGCTCCGGTCTCATATGTAAGGTCCGGGATTCGTTCGATCAGTCTTCTTCCCATACCCGTCCGTAGCCGCGCGGATCCGGTGTTGCTGTTGCCACCGTATATGTTCTACCTGTTCTCCCTTCTGCTTAAATACATTTGCGCATCCCCAGTGACTCTGCGTGCTTGAGGGGACTGTCAAGAATCATCTCAGGTGCTGTACGCGCGCTTGGCGCCACTTGACACAATGTTGGCTAATACTTTAAGCTTGTGCCCGCGCCCTGGCGGGTTGCTACAGTCTATGTTTGCACTTTATCGCTCCTAGGCACATATCAAAATGTTAAGAAATCGTTCGGAGTCGACAATGTAGCTTATACATCATAACCAGTAAATTCGGAGCGTCCAGGTCACCTGTATGCGATGTAGTGCAGCAAACGGCGCTGCTATAGCAATTCCAGCAGTGGTTTGACAAGTTCCCACGGCCGAGGAGAGCGAAATTGACGTCAATTCATCGTTACCATTCTTGGCCCCGTAAATTCAAGCGAAAGAACTACTCACGCATAAGAGAGAGGCAAAACATACGTGGTGGCGGCAGCAACGCCGGATTCGCGGGGCCACGGGCGGCAGCTACCTGATATGGGAGCTTACCAGATCTCGCCATAAGACCGATCGAACCGTACCTCGTGCCTGGGCATAGGGTTTTGACATGCTTGCCTATACTTGCCCAGCCGCCGCTCAGGAGATCGTCGGAGAACTCATTACAGAGACGCCGTCAGGCGGCGATTAATCCTGCTGAATCGTGCCAATGCGCAGGGTAATTACGTGTTGGTGTTGTGCGGAGAAACATGCTCATGAAAGTACCAGTGTATGCTCCTGAGTCCTGAAAGGCGTGAGGAACGGGAGAAACGCTCCTCGCCCCTGTCCGCGGGATGTCAGTCTAGATTTCTCTATTTGCAATACTGTATGCTCGTGAAGATCTTGGAGATAAATTTCAAATGCAAATTACAAGCCTAGGCGCGCGCACTATGGGGAAAAGAGGGCCCAGCATTTCGTTTGTCAGTTCTATTGCTTCTTTAGTCTGATCACTATTTTAAGTGTCTCAGAATGTTCGTACATAGGACGACTGGGACGACTGGGAGTTACCCAGGCCGTCACGTCGTCCAATGTTGCTCCTTCAAGAAGCCTCAGCCAGTGCACGCGCAGTCTTCGCTGCTCGTTGTCCTGACCATTTCATAATGCATTAATCATGCCAGAAGTAGAATTGGATAGTGCACAACGGATTAACAGCAATTGCCCCAGGGAGTTCTACGGCGGAGAAATTGACACTCGGTATCACCTCGGACGGCAAGTACTCATGGATACTGGTCAGAACCTTTCCTCGACAAAATCACAAAAAGATTGCGGGGCCCTCACGTCGATTTAGATGTTGTTATGATATATGCTCTAGAGAGATTTAGCCACATCTGCGGCAGAACATCCATCGACCGGCCAATTAGGAGTCGGAACCTGGTCATGTAAACCATCATGTAGGGCATGGCAGCCGGAGGATGGATGCCATCAGTGTTCCAGCAGTGAATTCATTGTGCATGGCTGCAAAGCAAGCGCGGAAATGTGTTTAAATGCACGTATTTCTCTCAGAGAACAATATACAAGTAGAGCAAGGAGGACTCGAGCTTTGAATAGACCAAGCCTGTGTGATGGTGAGCACTTGACAAACAAGAAGAGCGACAGCAATTGCCGTACTTGGTCAGATGCGGAGTTCGAAAAGCACGTGCGTGTTCAATGTTCAATGGTTGAATCTCATCGATCTCATTCTCTTGCCAAAGGCGGCCGTGCTAGTAACTACAGCATAATGTATTCTCCGCTCCTTGGTAGCAGCTGACTAACGCTGACTGATGAGCTGATTCATCTTCCTGGCTTTGTAATCAAAGTTGCTGTAGATTCCATGTATATAACCCGATGTATATATCACGAGCAACCCCCATCTCTACATGACTATCACATTCTACGATATCCCTAGCAAGCTTGCCGTAAAAGGATGGTCGCCCAACCCCTGGAAAGCCAGGTACTTTATTTTCCGAGTCCCAGTTTGCCGCTCTCACATAAATCGCGTGAACTCAGACTCGCATTGAACATCAAAGGGCTACCTTACAAAACCGTCTGGGTTGAGTTCCCCGATATCGAACGTATGTGCAAGGAGATCGGGGCCAAGCCAACTGGTACCACGCAATCCGGCACGCCACTGTACACTCTTCCCGTCATCCGCGACGACACCAACAATGCTGTCATTTCCGATTCTTTCGAAATAGCGCGTTACCTCGACGATCAGTACCCGGACACCATCCCGATGTTCCCAAAGGGCTCGCATGCGCTGCAAGCAGCGTTCAAAGAGGCCCACGAGCGCGTCGCCTTGGCCCACTTTTATCCCCTAATGGGGCTGACCACAGTGCGGCAAATGAATGCGCCCAGCGAGAATTATTTCCGGACCAAAAAGGGCCCCCCGTCTGGAGCGACGTTCGAGGAGGCGGACCTAAAAGGAGAGGCACGCGATGAGCAGTGGACGAAGGTGCGCGAAGGACATGAAATCATTGCCGGCTGGCTTTCGAAGAACGAAGGGGGTCAATTCGTCATGGGGGAAAATGTTTCCTTTGCGGATACCATGTTGGTGGCTTGGCTGCGGATGATTGGAGTGATGTATGGCGAGGAAAGCGACGAGTGGAAGGCAGTGTTGTCGTGGCAAGACGGCTGGTGGGCGCGATACTTGAAGCTGTTCGACCAGTATCTGGCAGTCGTTTAATCGAGTAATCTGTACGCCGTGTAATCGGCACAAGGGGTATGCAATAGGCTCAAAATCGGCATCAAGGTTGATATGCAATGGATATCACACATTTGATTTGGCCAGACAGTATAGCAATAGCACGCACATCTCATACCATTCATCTAACTAAACGTAGGGACTGGTCCTCACACTTGAAGAATAAAATAGACAGAATAATCATTATATTCAAGGTGATTACGGTTCGATGAGACAAGTGATTAAATAATCGGCGATTTCCTGCAGTTGACTCATTAGCGAGTTATTTGCATGCAATTTGTAGCAAGCTTACCTGTAGGAGGCGTCAAATAATAATAACCAATATACCGGTGGTCTGGATGAAAGATCTCAGGCGCAAATCTAGGGTTGATAAGCGATGGTCGGTCTCTCGATTGCGTGTATATAAATGACGACGAGCACTGACGCTAGAGATGCACTTTTTGGAGCAGCATTCCGCGTCGGTGGTGCAAGGCTGGATGAGCCCGAGGCACTGGGTCTGGTCAGCCGGGCCGGGGGCAGCGGCCACGAAAGATGCGGCGACGGTGACAGCGACGAAGAGGGTAGACTTGAAGAGTTGCGTGTTGGAATGTGGGTGGGTTGAGAGGGGGTGGGTTGAGTGATGAGAGTTTGAATGATAATCGTTGATGAGTACTACTCGACGAGTTGGCTATACTTGCGGGTATTACCTTGCATGATGGTATTACAATCATTGGAGGAAACGCAACACTCGGCAGGTTTCAGCAGGTTTCAGCGCAATAACCTATCGCGCAGCCAAAATCGCACTCAATTCTCTTTGTCTGAGCAACAGACACGGAGAGGCGCCAGGCCGGCGCCTCAGCAACCAAAATGAATATGATAAGACCAAGGTGAGACTACCAAGAACGGTTCCTGGTCGACATCAACCATAGAGAACGATGCAAAGACCCCATCAGGTGAAGAAGTGAAGAACACAAGTATGGAAATCCCCATTGAGCCTATCCCTTCCGCCAGATGTGTTTGATGACCAGTTGAGAAGATGGGCCGAGTTTGTTGGCGCTGCCCCCAGGCCAAAAAAGTGAAATTTGTGCGCATGCTAAGTGCCTGCCTGCATGGAAAAGCGATCTTTTGCGACACTACCCCAGTGGGTACTGGGGGCGCTCGGGCTATCATATCGGGCCCCGGGGAATGCTGCCAAAACGCGAATGGTTGCACCGAGCGCACTCAAATGCATTTCGTCCTAAAGTAGGATCATGAAGGCCCTGAGAGATTTAATTCAAGTCTCCATGATTGAGCCCGGCTCGGAGATTGTTCGATTAAAGAATGCATGCGGGTTTCGAAAGAAGATAGTTAGCAACCAATCAGGGTTATTATTTATAGGGTTTGCAGCAAGTTTCCACTGTCCAGAGACGAGCACTGCCTGGTGACCAGATTGTATGTAAGCTGAGTGGAAGACAACGACAGGTGTGGACCATCAGTTATCCAAGGAATCTTTGACTTCCAATTTGCCGTTGATATGTACACGAAGTGTTGAAAGCAAATAACGCGTGATTGTGGAAGAGGGCAAGAATCGAAAGATGTGGCAGTCTGGGCGCGGCATGCTATAGAGTCCGTGCACAGCTTGCTGCTGCCGCTCACCAGATTTCCTCTTGCTGGTCTGACTTTTGCTGCCCTGGGCTTGTTGCCTGCCATGTTCTTCATTGTTCGTGGCTGGACACTAAACAATTCAACGGCAGACTGATTTCTGCCACTTTCGCAGAAGGAATTGACGCACACCATCCTCCTGCATCCCTCATACTTCGGTCCCCGCATGCTTCAATTTCTGGAGTCCAAACTCTACTCTGACGTCGAGGGAACCTGCTCTGGTCAATTTGGATATATCATTGCAGTCGTGCACATCATCGACATAGGGAAGGGCATGGTGCTGAGTGGTAGCGGGCAAGCCGAGTTCATAACACGGTACCGCGCGATCGTGTTCAAGCCGTTCAAGGGCGAGGTTGTAGACGGCGTTGTAAACAATGTCAACAAAGTGCGTCTTCACAATATATCTTCTCAATTAAAACTGACTTATATTTCTCCGCGACAGATGGGATTCTTTGCGGAAGTTGGACCGTTGACCACTTTCGTCTCACATCAGGTGCCTATAACAGACATGCTGCACAACCTTGTGCTTTCTAATACAGCGCAGCTCATTCATCCAGATATGAAATTTGATCCCAATTCTAATCCACCCTCCTTTGCCTCGGACGAACAGGTGCGCTTTCGCGCTTGAGCCATGATGTACATGTTTGTACTGACAACTCCGCTACAGATTATCGAGAAGAATACTCGGGTTCGATTAAAAATTGTTGGGACGCGTGTTGATGCCACTGAGATTGTAGGTTTTTCTGTCTTCCTGCTCTCACATCTTGCAGCTTCACTTACATCACTAGTTCGCAATTGGGACCATCAAGGAGGACCATTTAGGTGTGATCGACTGATATGATTGCAAGAGTCTCCTTTCTTTAACCAGCTAGTTGGTTGCTTCCTAATGGTGTATATTTGGCTGCTTCATATCCACACCTTGTTTGTTTGACGCAAGTATCGCGTCCAAATTATATTACAAATGAACTAGCTCAAAAAGCGATAAACATAGATGCAAAGCGCAGACTTGGTGTCCTTGCCTTGCCTGTGAGCAAAGAAAGCGAAAACTATGATTATATAGAAGTAGTCCAGCATGTCTAATCTTCGTCCTCGAAACGGAGTACCTGCGCGTCTTCATCCACTGGTAGATCTCTATATCCCCGTCGAGATTGGACATCAGTAACGCTTTGAACACGTTCCGCAACCCATTCGAAGGCTATGCCAGCGAGACCGACAAGGAACCATGGCACAGATGCGAGCGTCGCCATCACGCCCGAGTCGCTATCGAATCGCGATGATTCCCCTGGCAGACGGATAGTACTGCGGAAGAGCGTCTATTCAGCATTAGAAAAAAGAAGAATGAAGGAAAACTGACCCTCTGGCAAAGCCGCCTCGCCTGTAGTACCATGTACCAACCATCGCCGTGAACGCGAAGGGTACAAAGAGCACAAAGAGCCAGAAGAAGAAGCCATGCGCTCCGATGCCCGGGCAGACGTGTCGGTGGCCACGGTCTGGTCGATCGCCATCTTCGCAGCTCGAATGTGGAATCTTGCGGTATCCAGTGCGTTCGTACCAATATTCTTCGCCGTTCCTGCACGAATCGTCATCGGGCAAAGGAGTAGCCCCGAAGGCGAGTTCACATTGGCCAGTTGTAGTTCGCTCATAATTGAACTCGCTGCAATCCTCGAGTTCAAGAGGCGTCAAAGGAGCGATAAACAGAATCCCACTGACCATTCAAAGTCGCTTGCAACGCATGCGCAATTCTTGACAATCTTCTCTTCAACTTTCTCTTGTTTGCCAACAACGCAGTTCTTATCCCGTATGCGGCGATGGTACATTGTCTGAGAATAATTTAGGAGGGAGCAGGGCAGGTAAATAAAACATCGCTTACTTGTCGTCCGAAGAGGCAAAGTTCGGATCGCTCTTCGCTGGGGCTCCAGAGCTCGAAGTCGTCGTGGTTGAGGTCGTCAGGGTCCAGCACACACTGGGTGTGCGTCAAAGCTGAGAAATCTAGATGCACCGCAATTGATGCAGTTGTGCGTGGATTGGTGGCCATTAGGATGAATCGACGACTTGTGTCAGACGGTACCGTCACGATGCTCTTCACCCGGACCTTCTCTTCCCCAAACTTGTATTCCCGCCAGGTGAGGCCCTCGTTGGTGCTGAATAGCACATGGTCCGTGGGTTCCTCGTCGTTTGCCATGATCAAAACCGATCCAGAGTCTCCAAATTCCCACAGATGAGCATCTTTATGAACCTCCTCCCACGTGAAGCCACCATCGCGGCTCATGAAGGTGTCGCTCTCCGTGTATGGCTTAAGTGATTTGCCGACATTCCCAACGGCCATTATCAGCCCGACAATTGAGGGGCTGCTGTAGGTTGCACGAGGGTCGGCACGCTCCGTGTAGCCATGTACGTGCAACGCGCAGTCCTGCGGCTGATATTAGCCAACGCAGAAAACATATGGCCCTATGACTCACCACTGAGGTGCATTCGTATGAGTTACCTTGAGAGTCCTTGGACGGTGGCGTAAGGGTTTTCCACGAACCACCTACAGCGTCGTTAGTTCGTCAGGGTCAGCAAAAGATGTGAGATGCTCACCATCGTTGTGGGTGATGCGGGACTGGAGCGCCTTTCTGCCAGAAATTATGGCTTCTGCCGGATTTGATACAACGTTGATCAACGCAATGCCGTCCAGCCCGATCATCTTCTCGAAGTCGACAAAGCCCCGCTGGTCACGGTTAACGAAGTCAACGGAAAGACCGTAGTAGGTTCCATTCCAGTTGGATTTGAGGATGTTGCCCCAATATGGGGCAGGGGCTTCCGACATTGTCATGTGCAAGAAGACCGAGTCAGTGCTCGACTCCAGGATGGTATAAGCCTGCACAACGAGACTTTAGTATCGACTTTAAGGCCAATGGTATCGAGGCTTACGTGGGTGTCGGGATGCATGCTCGGGGGGAACTGGCCTGTAGCAAATGTGCGCCCATCCAGAGAAACTTGAAGATCAAGGGTTTGCCTCTCAGGCAAAAACTACAATGTCCGATGAGCAAACAACTCCAAGTAAAAGTAAACATCACGGACCTCAGCAACAAGCAGGTATTCTGAGAACTTGGCGAAGCCCACAATCTCGTTGAAGAGCTTCGTCTTTGTCCCCTGGAAAAAGTTCGTGCCGCTGACAAGCTCCAACGGGTTATTGATAGGGGAATTCTGCGAGCCCGCCTTCGTTTTGAACGATTCGCACAGAATTTGCGTGGGATCCACTTTCAGATCACTGTCTCTCGCCCACGCGCAATTGCGCACATACTTCTCCACCTCGGTCCAGCGGCGCCCATTGTCTCGCGAGAAAAACGCCTCAGCGTGGCACTGCATACCCCCGCCATCGCAGTCTTTGTTGCCCACATAGAGCAAATAATCAGAGTTGGGGTGGAAGTTAAACACTTGCGCGTTGAAGGTGTTTGGAGGTATCGGCGCAGTTCCCGGTTGCCAGGATTCACCAGTATCCGTGGTATAGAAGAACTTGGTGCCTCCAGTCAAAAGGTATGCTCGATCGTTCGCATAACTGTGCATATAAAAGCCCAGGAATCGCTCGCCCGCTTCGATTTGGTTCCAGGTATATCCTTCGTTGCGAGATTGCCAAATTGAGTGGTCGGCTAACCGTACAAGAATGGTCTGCAAACATTGCATTAGACGATGACTGGTGAATGTGGGAGGGCACATACGTCGCTATCACGGAAATAAGAGTGTTGAACAACCTGCGCAGGGAACTCGAACTACATACGTCATTTAGCATATGTGCCTGATAACAAAAATACTGCACAGGCTACTCACAGTCTGATGAATTACGTCCCCCTCAGCCGGTTCCGCTACAAGATACCCTTCAGCGCCTTGTTATCAAAAAACCGAATAAACACGCACCTTGTGAGCACTTCTTAGCGATCTTCTCATCCTTCTGCAAGCCACGCGCGCGATCGCAAGTGTTTCCAGGTATCAACCGATACCCTGAGGAGCCCATATACGTCTGCTCCGGGTTGGAGCACACACCCGCTTCGATGGGCTCAGGGCCAACGGGGATACACGCATTGTCGTGGCGCACGAAGTTGTAGTCACTAATCATGGAGGATTCGATATTGATTAGGGGGGATGGAACTACAGAGGAAAGGGAAACTGACCATTCGAAATCAGAATCTTCGCATGGGCAACTCTCGTCGTGCTCGATAGGGTCCTGGAACTTCCCGCCCACATAACATTCGGCATCCGCCTTGCGACGATTATACCATTGCTATTTCATACACAATCAACATCTCCAAGCCCAAAGTAACAACAATGACAATACTCACCTTATGTCCCATGATGCAAGTTTTATCCTTTGACGCCCGAGCATTCCATCGCTCAAAATCCTTCTCCTCGCACTGCCGGCCACGCGTGTTTGCAAAGTCCAAGAACACGATCGCGTACCGCCCCTGACCGTCCTTCTGGTCCTTGCGCGCAATCTGCCCAAGGAGGATGAACTTCTGCGAGGTTGAATCGGGGAGCGTCATGAGCAGCCGCGACCGCATCCTGATACCGAATTTGTACGATTTCCAGTCCTTGCCCATGTTCGTGGAGTACCGCACCTCATCCACCCCCTCTTCGTCGTTTACCACCACCAAGATACTGCCCGAGTCACCAAATTCATACTGATGCGCGTCCGTCCGGACCATCTTCCACGTCAACCCTGCGTCGTCGCTCAAGAACGTGTCGCAATCCTCGTACGGCTTGAGGTACGCGCCGATTGAGCCGACCCCCATCACGAACCCGGGAGCGGGAGAGGAGAAGATGCGCCCGAAGTTGTGCGGCGCGGTGACGGAGTGGAAGTGGAGCGAGCAGTCGGCGTCGGCGGTGTTGCACGGTATGCGCTTGCCTTCGATATCGGTCGAGGGGGGCATGATGCGTGCCCAGGTGCTGCCGTCGTCCATAGTGATAACGCTCTTCAACTGCTTCTGCGCCTTCCGTCCCTCCACATCCTGCGCATTCGCTACAACGTTCGCGATGCCCACCCCGTCCACTCCGTAGATGTTCTCGTAGTCCACGAAGCCATACTCATTCCGATTCGTGTCCTTGAGGCTTTCCACGAAGAAAGTTCCGTTCGAGTTGCTCATGAACAGCGTCCCGATGCTGCCCAAATCTTGAAGCACCACGTCCACGGCCAAAGAGTGCGTGGTCGATTCGACGATGGTATACGCGTTCTCCCGCAGGCGCGCGCTGCTCGCGTGCGGAAATTGGGCCTTCGCCCACGTCTTCGTGTCCACGGATACGTACAGCATCATCTCGCCATTATTGCCCGGGGCCAGATCGCGCATCGCGACCACCGCGAACTTGCTTACAATCGCGAATGCCATCACGCCCTTCGCGTTCTTGCCGATGCCGAGATCCTCCACTTTGTTCTCACTGGCAAAGAAGTCTGTGCTGGAGAAGAGGCGGGAGGAGGCGAGAGAGTGCGAGCCAGATGTGGCGGAGGAAGTGTCAAATGCAACGCAGTATATCAGGTCGACGTGCGCGTCATGCTTGAAGTCGGCACTGCTGTGTGCGAATGTGCACTTGGAAGTTTCGGAGAGGAGGAGTGTAGGGGAGTCGGCGAATGCGTCCTTTGTGTACCAGGTCTGAAGAGGGATTGAGTCACGTCAAGTTCAGACCAGACGGGTGGAGTTGGAATGGATGCACACCTCGTCATGGCAGACAGATCCCCAGCCAATTTTGCTGCACACCATCCCTTGGTAGAGTATGTACCCGTCCTTCGCCGGGTCCGAGTGGAAGCTCAGCGGCTGCGGGACGTATGCGGGGGCCACGGGCATATCGAAGCTCCTCCATGTTTTCCCTCGATCTTCCGTGCGATAGTGCGTCTTTCCGCGTGTGAGGACGAAGGCGTATCGGTTGTTGAAGGGATGCTCGAACACCATGCTCGCCTGGCCCTCCGGCACACCCTGCGCCAGAGCCCAGTTCTTCCCCTCATCCGATGAAACATACACATCACCCTTAATTATATCGTGGTATATCACGCTCTAGAAAGCAGCGCTCGCTCGTAAACATCCTCCATCCCCACCAGTAAAGGCCAGATGTAACGTACCGTTGTATCATCGAGGAAAAACAGCCGAGCAGGTAAGTTCTCGAAGTAGCTGACAGAGTGTTCTGGATCTTGGGCCAGCGCTAGTGGTATACACAGTATCAGAGCCCACAGAAACAGCAGAAAAGCTGTGGCTCGGTGAGCAGGAGCCATGGTAATGATACAGAACACGTATGCGCGCAGTTCAGTGAGTACGCAATCTGTCCCCTCGCGCGCTTATATCCGACTCCTACCGCAGCAACAGGCGGCCGCAGGGTCAATTTGAACCTTCTTAAAGGCCTCTACTCTGTAGCAGGCCTCGATAAACTCGCCTGGCCTCTTCAAAGGCTATAAAAATGTCTACTGTGCTAGCAACAACATCACCAATGACCGCCAGTGACCACCATTCGGAACGCGTCAAAATATACTCGTGTAAATATGAGGTATGAATGTTCTGGGATACAATGAAGTCCTAAAGTGAACAGTATCTAAGGAGCTCGAGGCAGACACAGTATGTATAGATCTCCCGTGTTAGATCCCAGTGCAATAGCCGTCCTGCAAGACGAGGCAGCAACAACGGAACGGACTGATAACACCGAAGGAAGATATGAGACCACGGCCTTGGACTCGAAATCTTGTATGGTTCCGTCATTCCTGATAACTAGTGGATTCGAGATGTTCTGCTCAGCTGTAGATAGAAAGTTACGATCCTCGGTGTGGCCCAGACTCAGGTCCCAGGTTTGCAGGTGACCGTCTCTGTCGCTGGAGAATAGGCGATCTGCTGCACTGCTGAAGGCTACTGACATCACTACTGTGCCAGCACCAGCAGCGAATGTGTTTAGCGCTGCGCCAGACGTGGCGTCCCACACGCGAACCTCCCCGTCGGAGGATCCGGATGCGAGTCGTTGGCCGTCGCTTGAGAACGCCACCGTTCTGACTGCCTTCCTGTGACCGCGGAACTGGCGACTGTCGTTCTTGCCAGCCATGTTCCACAAGCGAACTGTCTGGTCTTCCGACCCAGAGGCGATGCGCGTACTGTCATCTGGCGCAAAACACAGGGCGAGAATATAATCTGTGTGTCCCGATAGCACTCTCTTCAAATCCCCTGACACTACATCCCACACTATGATATCGTTATCCTGCGATCCGGAGGACAGTGTAAGTCCATCTGAAGAGAATACGACAGCCCGGATGGGTCCCCTGTGGCCCTCCAGAACAACTTCTTCTGCACCATCGCGGCTTATGCACCACATAAGGATGGTATGGTCTCTGGTTATGCCATGGGCAATGCGCTCTCCATCAGCAGATAATGCCACTGCCCAAGCTAGCGCCTCTATGTCAGGAACTGGATCTCTCTTCCACGTCGTTTGCTTCGGAGATGCGTCCCATACCTTCACGTACCCGTCAGCCGACCCCGCAGCGATGAGGGATCCGCTATGAGAGAAGGCTACCGAGAAGACCGGTCCGTCATGCCGCCGAGGTCGCTTCCAGACCTGCGTGCTATTTTCCAAGTCCCATATGCGAACAGTGCAATCTTCTGATCCAGACACCAAGAGTTCGCCATTAGGGGAGAAATTCACTGCTGTGACAGGCTTTTCGTGACCTTGCAAGCAGTCGACCTGCTCCGCTTCCTCCCATATGGCAATGGAACTGTTCAGCAAGCCAGCAGCAATCTGAGTTCCATCGGAGGATATTGCCACAGAAGTAGCATTCGGATGAGCTGTTGTTTCATCTTCCAGCACGATTAATAATGAGACGGGAAGTTCTGTCCCTACATCCCAACGTCGGACGGTGGTATCCGCTGATGCAGATACAATGATCTTTCCGTCACCGGAGAGGGCCAGGCAGTGATTGCGAACTAGATCATCGTGCCTTGTGAGGAACCCATGTGGCCTTCCTGCCGCCATCGATTTCCATACACGCAATTTTCCGTCTGTTGAGCCGCCAATTACCAACGACCCATCCGCTGAGCATGTCATGGCTAACACAGGCGAAGAAATGTTTCTTTGCTTGGAAAGCAACTCCTTTCCGGTGCTAGCATCCCAAGTGCGGATAGTACCATCTACCGATGCTGAAAGTATTACCAGCATGCCACCTTGAGTCGCAAATGCGACGACCTGAACCTCTTTTGTATGGCCCCTTAAATCGGGGACCACTTTGGTACCTGTGACATCCCAAACGCAGACGGCGTGATCGTTGGAAGCTCCGCATGAGGCGATGCGTGAATCGTCAGGGGACCAAGCGATCGCCTTAACTGAGTTGGTGTGCGCCCGGAAGATACCAAAGATCGGTTGCCACTGATTTTGGAATCCACCATCTACCCAGGGCGTCGTCCTTTGGTCGCAATAGCGGCGGGCGATAATGCTACTTGTGGGAGTAAAAGGAAGCGCGCTGAGGCGCACAAATCCAGGATGACGCTCAATGGAATCAGCGAATGTCTGCGAGAATCGGTGAGCATCTTCTGCTATCTTTATGAGATTGGAATTGCCGAGGGATAACCGCGTCTGAGATTTTAATAAGTCATGATTCGAATAATGTGGGTGTGATGTACTTACGAGTCCTTGACATAATTCTCCAAGCATTCGAGAGGCCTCCCGAGACTTGTTTAAAATGCTGAGAAACTCGAACCAATGAAGTAGGTTCCGCTGTAAGAAATCATCCACCTCTTTCACTGGGGAATCCATAAGCGATTCCACATCAGTTTGCGCGTCGGAAATAGCGCAAAAGTGGTAGGGCCAGTAGGTAGCAGCGTATGCTAGCGCATCGACACAGACCACTTTGTCTCGTAGTTTCTTGTCTCGCAGTGTGTTCATAAACGCTTCTCGGGGAAACGGATCTGCCATGTTGATGGGATCAGCCCCTTCGAAGTACCAGGAAAGGTACTTGAGGCAGCCGATCGCCAGTTCCCGATGATGGAGCGC
The DNA here is from genome assembly GCA_001630335.1 of Athelia psychrophila. Lineage (NCBI taxonomy): Eukaryota > Fungi > Basidiomycota > Agaricomycetes > Atheliales > Atheliaceae > Athelia > Athelia psychrophila. The sequence goes on from KV417882.1 coordinate 18,449, forward strand.
AACGTCGATGTACCATTCCTCGCCACATTTCTTGCGGTCACAAAGAAAGTCGTCAAAGGAGGAGTGCAACGTGCGAATGGGTGCGTCAAGTCCGGTGGACGTAGGGGGAGGAAAGAACGCTGCTCAGTCTGGTGATCATGATCTCTGATTGAGTCTCATCTCCGTCAGAGTCACATCCTCGTAAAGCATCGATGGTGGCGGAAG
>KV417882.1:20889-38031 GCA_001630335.1 Athelia psychrophila
GCTAGGGAGCGACATCGCATCCTTTGTCGCTGCAATAATAGCGTCCTTGAAGTCCTTTCGTTGTAGGCCTATCTTGATAAGACCTTGCTTGGACAGCTGCGGTTCGATGGTGACTAGAACCCAAACGTCATTATCTCATGGGTGTAATTTATCTGAAGACACTCACTGCCGTTACTATGTTCTATCTTTGCGAGTAGTTCAGAGATGCTGATCTCTACACAACCGAGGACCTTGTGGTTTTTAAGAAACAAGCTGGCCTTGTTCTTCACAGTGACCGTACAGACTACTTGGTTGACATCGGTTTCACTTCATTCCCTCGAATCAGTCACATTTGTAAGCACAAGATAGAATCACTCTTACAACATCAAGTCTTGATTCCAAACTGGATTGCATTCTTGAGTAACCGCGGTGGACTCAACCCGATAAACGGGTTGACCTTCAACTTCGACCTTTAACTCGACGAAGGCACTCGGCTCCTTGGTGGACGAGATGCCGGCAGACTTAATGAGAGGCAGACCCGAGGCACTTTCGACTATAAAAAAGAGGCGGATTAGCTCGTCACATATGTAACCTGCGAATGGTTTTGCCCACCGAAGAGTCTGTAATACTGAGGCATCGATGAAATCGAGTTATCGAAGATGGGAGCAGAGTGGAGATATGGCAGTTGTAGACACCGGAGCCTCACTTCCAAGTTGACGCCTTCAGATACCGCACACACCCAAGACCGTCAAGTTAAATATGGATAATGGGAGTGAGGTAGGTGGAAACGGGGTCCTGGCCGCGGAGGTAGTGTCGTAAATTATTTGTTTCGAACTCCGAACTCCGCGAACCCTCCGCGGCACTCCAGAGTCCGTGCCACATCACAGAAGTGGATACTCGATTTGTACTCGATATAACTACAAACAATCCAGAAAACTAAAGTGTCCACCGTTAATTATAACGGAATTTGCACCTCGCAGTGCCTTCTAATTAGCTCAAAGCCATTTCCCAGCAACAACATGCCTCAAGAATCTGCGAATTCTGATGGCCCCTGAAGGCTTGCTGGATGCTTGGGACCTGATTGAAACTGCATCGCTAAGCTTGTCCAAGCCCTGGATACCGTTGGTGAGTAGTTCTCTTGACAAAACCGACCAAGTACTCACTGTCTTCGGCCGGAAATTATTCATTTCTGCCGCTACCACTGGCAGATTCGGAGCTATACTCTTGGCTCGTGCACCTCGCTACGAGAGCATGAGCATTGGCAGATGGCTAGTAAATGAAGTCACGTACGCGAGGAAATTTCTTCATGTTTTGGTTGGATTGAGTTACTGTACTAGTAGTATGCCATTGCTGCGCGATGTAACATTATGTGATTATTAGCTCAACCAGGATGGTTCGTGTCACGCACGCTAAGCTGGACGACTCCGTTTTCCATCTCTTCTCTCGGTTTCCTACTCCATTCCTCGTCCTTGGCAGTGCAAAGATCTTCAAACTTCTGCATGGTTCTGGGATCGATGAAGTAGTGGGACCCATCTGCGGGGCTATTTGTAGAGCTCCGCAGGCATCGACGGCCCATCGCGCCATCCGGCGCCTCGCAAGCGAGTCCCAACACCCAGTGATCGGCTCCCTCGGCCCATGATGGACTTGTGTGAAGATGCTCGTGGTATGTGCCATATTGTTTGACCCAAGAGTCAGATGATTGGTCGTCGTGGATGGCATGTATGGGTATGAGGTAGTGTCGCATGATGGCCGGGAGGTTTGCCATCGTTTTGGGAGTGAACAGTCGAATGAGATAAATATGTGCCCCGACCTCATCGGTTGCACCTTCCCCAACTATGCAAGGCTTTACACCGTCACTCCAAGGATTCTCAGTGCAGTGGCTACCTAGAGCGGTAGCCTGAGACAGGTATGTGCGGATAGTGATGCCGGAATTTTTTATACGCTCCAAAAACGGGTGCTTCATGGCTGCACAAACCAAGAAAAGCTCTCCAGGAGCGGGAGGGCCATCTTGGACTATTCGTTGGGAATCGCGTGGTGGGGGGGCAGTGCATCGGCTATGGGTGCATAGAGACATGGTACAAGGTGTGGGGTGGATTGAAAGAAGAAATATATGAGTTCGAGGGAGATGGTTCAGGACCTAGAGTCACTTTATACACATTTTATAATTCTGCGCGCTGATTGGAGGGTATCCTTGACAACTTTCGATAACAAAGAAATGGCAGATCATCGAAGTAAGTAATCCTCGGCATTTGCAATCGAGCGGCAAATACATATACATAACATGCACTAACTAGGCAGTCCATTTGTAACTTATTTAATCTCCATCAAGCTACTTTCCCGGTCTGCTCTGATACTCTGCTGAGGTGACGTCCTCTTCTTTCCCCAGTCTCTCGAAGGTTTTGATTGGGGTTTCCAACCAGGGCAGGGTGGCTGGCAAGTCCTTTATCAGACATCGGCAATAAGAAGGAAGGGCACGTAAAAATCGCACCATCATTCTTATCCAAACCACCTTCGGATCTGATGCAGGGGTACTTACCGCGAGGTTCTGAGCGTGGACCGTGGCCTGGATCCACATCAATACACAAGTTATACAACTGTAAACAATCTCCAAATAGGGCAACTATTCCCCCCTTTCCACCTCCGCCGCTCCGCGGCCCTACAATTCATACTCAGCGACGAGCCTTCCACCACTTGCCTCTCCTTGCGGACCCAGGTGTCGATGTCTGAACCAGCTGCTGGCACGCTGCTATTTCCTAGGGCTGGAGCATATGTCGTATTCTCCATTGACGCGGAAATGACACTGGAGGCTCTCCATGACGAACACGTAGCGGAGGTCACCAAAAACATGCAGACCAAATCTTTTGTGGGATATGTAGCCAAAGTGTGTAACAATGCCCTCGAACGCGCGTCCTTCATCTGCTTACATACAAATTCGCATTTAGGCAGACCGTATCATCAATCACGAGTCCGAATTCCAGTCATTTCGAGTCCGGATACTTCGCTCAGGGTTTCCGCCCCGTACAGAAGAAAAAGGGATTGAATCGGACATGTGCACCCCGGTGTGGCCAACAACCGAGCACCCCTCGTCACGAACGCCTCTTCGTACTGACAAACCCCTTCCTTGGAACAACTGTTACCATTCCTCCTTCGACAGCATCATCGTCCGAGTGCCGACAGCATACGAAGATGCGGAGGGAGCTGTAATGCTTTTGAAAAGTGAAATTTCACGTCACAACGCAATTATACGCGATGATCAGCAACGCGCCAATGCAGCATTGAAGTTGCACCAACCGATACCAGCTATAGGGGAGCCATCAGCGGAGGATGGCCAAATCAGCCCACGCAACAGAAGCCAGGAATCTCTTCAGAATGAACCTCTACCCGATGACGATTATGATTCTGCAAAGTCCGCTCAGGAATTTGCGCAGGCCATCGTCAACATGGCAGAAATGGACCGACCCCCTGAAACCATGATCACGGTGGAGATGAGTTATGACCTCAGTTATGTGCAGACCCTCACAGACCCTCAAGAGTTCTACATTGAAAAGAAGGCGCTTGAAAAGTGAGTATAATATTCGGGAATCCGCCATACCTCACTCACAGCCGCCAGACTGGAGCAAGACACCAAGGCTGCCGCCATAGAGCGAGCAAGAAGATTGGATGAAGAGGCCTTCGGTGGCGCTCCGACCCAGTCATCTGCTCCACAGGCAATCGCCCCCAAGGCCGTCAACGGTGCGAGTCCATCCCCTATCTATCGGATCCAGCAGCTTATGTTCAGCCTCAGCGACGCCAGTGCCATGGCTTACGCGCACTCGTCAGCGCATTGCTTCTATTCTCGACTCAATACTGGCGCGGTTTCGTACGCCGAAGCCCTCTTCATCGCACGTTACTCCGCCATCATAGTCATGTTGCTTTTCGAACTCACCCTTTCACATTCGCATGCTGGATACAATGCATGTCACTGTCATTACTCTGTTATTCTCGTTAAACTGCTTTACAGTTGCTATTTGTGTTAGATTTCAATTATACCACGCTATTGATATCGCTCATAATACTGGGCACTAGTACTGCAATCAATTTGACATTCCCCTCAAAGCCCCATTGGCTACTGCCTGCTTGAAGTATCGCCCAAAATCAATTCAAAGGAGGCTCTTGTATTACTGCAACACCAACTGGTATAGTCTATGCTCCGAGATCTATATCAGGCAGTGACCAGATGTGTTCAAATGGAGCAGAAATGTGCTCGACTATAATCGAAATTCGTTGTGTAACTGATCAGGTAGGTTCTGCCAAGTTATTCGGAATAATTATGGTGCCGGTGTTAACAGGTGCTACAGAGGAATTGCATCATGTAAGTGACCCAATTAGAGAGATCAGCGATCACGTAGTGAGGCACACCCAAGGTGCAATGACATCGTCTTGTCCACGACCTTCACGCTCTATTGTTGTTGGAGGCGCAAGGCTGAGTAGTATCCCTGGTGACACAAAGGACAAGGAAGACTATCCGCGGAACCTGATTATCTTACATACCATTGACAAGGCCAATCGAAAGTGATCCGGAAAAGTTAGGTTAGTTGACGCGTGTGGGTAGCTGTGGGACCCCTGCGACCGCGGTCTCACAATTACTGTAGCATGCCTTGCGTTGGATGATGATCTCGCTCCTACCAATAGTAATCTCCTTCGGATGACTTTAAGACGCCGCTGAAATGAAATTAACCTTTTCCTCCCGAGTCCCATGGCTTTGTGCCGGTCGATTCCCTGGTAGTCAGTCGAGTGCTGCAGCCAGCACCCAGCCCACAAATCCGAGCTATCCAGAGGTTAGCGACATCATATTCATCTGTACGGCCGCCGAGCTTCCGCTATTCAAGTAGATTACAGCTGTTCCAACCAACCTTGTCCAGGTTGTTTTCTTTTTTTTCGCAAAGCGCCCGCCTCCAGTTCACAGTCATCATGGGCGCAATTGATGACACTTTTCCTTTTTTAGAGGCCAGATTTCTCGCACCTTCATAGTGATGTCCCTCCTCCCATCCCGTTCCAGGATCTAAATTTAAAGTGTATTCTTTCCATCTGAGAGGTCAAATCAAGTGAATCGGGCAAAAAATGAAGGAGTTGGATTGCGAAGGATACCTGGTGGCACGAGGGCGGGCGGCGTCAAGAGGGCGGAAGAAACCGAAGTGTGACATAACATTATGCTGTTTTAGCGTCGGGAGCTCTACACTACTCCTCCGAGCCTGTGCCACCAGTTTTCTTTCGCAATCTAACTCCTTCATTTTTTGCCCGATTCACTTGATTTGACCTTTCAGATGGAAAGAATACTCTTTAAATTTCGATCCTGGAACGGGATGGGCGGAGGGACATCACTACGAGGGTGCGAGAAATCTGGCCTCTAAAAAAGGAAAAGCGCACAGCCCCGCAATGACCGTGAATTAGGGGCGGGGGCTTTGCCACAAAAAAGACGAAAACAACGACCTGGACAAGGTTGGTTGGAACAGCTGTAATGTTGATCAATCATTAAAATCAAAGGTCACGTAATCCTTCGCCAGAACGGTACAGAACTCCTTGAACAGTCCGTCAATACGCTCGTGTGTGTGGTGTGCGAATTCATCCATAACGAAGTCGCCCAGCGCCCTACGAGGATGTAACACACCGGCCTGTCCATTCATATCGACCGTTTCAGTCTTGCAGAGTCTCTGGAAGTAGAATCAATTAACTTTATTGAAAATTTCAGCGGAGTTCGCTGAAGATTTCAGTGATTTTCACTGATATGCAATATAACGTCAATAATTATCACTGATTGCGTCAGCGATTTCAACTGAAATTTTCAGAGAAGTGGACATTGATAATATCAGTGATTTTCGTTGATATCAGTGAAAATCACTGATAATTTCAGCGTATTACCCCAGGGCCACCTCGTTCACATACCAGGTCATACAGATAGCCACAACCATGATATTCTGAAGCTAGCATACATGTAAAAGGCCCTAACATACAATTTAACTTACATCTAGGCCTATACAAGATAGTCTGAACATGAGGCATTAAGCAGACACTCGGACAGGTGAGAATTGAGAGACTTACCAGAGTAAGGCGCCCGTCATGGGCGAATCCATGGGTTGACAATCCTCCTGAAGCGCAAAGGAAAGGTCAGCGGCTCGTTACATTCTATGTGAGTGACCCGGTACTTGACTGGAATAGGTCATCCCGAGTGATGCGCTTGAGGGCACGCGGTGCCACGCGGTCCACGAGGTTGAGCTCCATATCCGTCTTGTACCGGTATCTTAGCTGGGAGGGTGGTGGCGCCCACTGTGGATGAGGCGAGGCTCACTTCCGGATCCGTATTTGCGTTGATGTTGGCGACTGGCTCGTTCGGGCTGACGGGGGTGCGCACGCCGTAACAGAGAACGTTGAATAAGTAAGCAAGCAAGTAAGGGAAGAACAAAAGGACACAGAGGGAAGAAGTGGAGGAGAAGTCAAAAGCAAGGAGAGCGCACCGTATCAGACCCAGCACCAAATACAGTTATCTGTGAGCTTGAGCTCCGCCTGACGCTCCAAGAGATATCTGAACAAACTGCTGCATGAGATCTCACCATTCTCATCGCCTTCCTAGATGTCCGTGTGCATATAACCGCGTCAGATTCGTGCACCTCAAAGAAAGAGTAGCGGGAGGAGGGAAGGGAATGGTACCTGGTCACTCAATGTCCCCCGTCTCGCTTTCCGGCCTCGTGGACCTTCCACCTCCTCGCATCGCACCCCCGAGATCCAGGACAGGTTGCGCGTCGAGATCCCTGCTGAGTGCAGCCTGGACGGGATCGACCCGGAGATGCTTGCGAGCCTGCAGATCCTCAACGCGGTGCCCAAGGAGTCCATGCGTGTGCGCCCGCCGATGCCCGGGCGCTCGTTCGTCGTGCTGAAGGATGACATCCTCCCGCTCACGCTCACCAACGGCCTCGTCCTCACCGCACTCCCGTCAAAAAGGGGCAAGAGTTCTACATTTGGCACGTCCTCATCAACAAGCGCGGACGTCTGGCACCGATGACACGCAGTTCAGCCCCGATGGCTCGACAACCCGCAGAGCGGCGCGTGCTCACGGAGATGAAGGCGGTCATCGCGGTGCCAAGGGGGTGGGTGAGACTCGGAGTCAAATGATTCAGACTGCGATTGGATAGCCCGTTAATGGTGTGATCTAAAAGGGGAGGGAAAGGGAAAGAGAACACACCGATAGGATGTGGTGCACTGCACGAGCCGCATAAAGTCGTCCGTCGGGTCGATGGATTGCTCGGCGCCAACTCTGTGTACACGTCGTTGGGTGCACGTCATCTTCACCATAATCAGAGGAGACAGAGAGGGGAAGGAACTCAAGCGGCACAATCTCAGTCGTCCTTGTTGCCGCGCCCGTTGGTCGAGATCGGTGTTGGAAAAGGTCCACAATACTACAGATGCTTCATCTGGAGACCTATCTGGCGAGTTCCCAACAGCCAGAAATGCAGCCGGAGCGAAGTGGTAGCCAAGACAGCAGACGACGTCGACGCGACATGATAATCAAGAGCAATGTGGCGGAGTTTAAATCTCCGCCACACGCGTGTCAAGGAGCCCTCCTGGCAAGCTGGCGACTGCTTCGTATACCTACTCGTGAACTCATTTCTATGTCACTCCCTAGCGTACAAAAACTGTATATATCTTACATTCTACTGCACATATTTGTGCCTTAGCATGCACCGGAACCTCCGAAGAAAACGCTTAACAATCCGTGGAAATATTATTCTCACGCAAGGCCACACTGCAAAATTTTGAACAAGAAATGGTTTCATTGTGTGAATGGGCAAAACAGCTGATGGGAGAATATCGATAACAAAGGATTGGCGAGAATGGCGTGAATTTGGAATTGAACTGAGGTCAGCAAGCTCTCAACAACTTGAATTTTTTTCTTTCTTCATGTTGGCGACTTTCCAGTTAGTTTTCGTGGTGGGCGAAGGCTGTGATATAGATAGATCTCAGTAATGGTAGCGCAGAACAACATGTGCGGGTGAAACATACCATAGGGAAGTCCGCTGTGGTCACAATCTTGACAGCCTTGGCACTTGCCGCACTTGCACGAGTCTGACGTGGCTCGGTGGTCGGCTGAGAACATGAGTCCAAATATGCGAAGTGAAAAGAAAGAAGCACCCCTTGCTTTTTGTCCTTTTCGACACAATCTTCTGGTGCCTTGCTACCATGCAGTGGGCCACGTCCCGGTCTGATTCGTTTCCCGGGGAAAGGTTGTGGCTTGGCAGGTGCCCAGCTTGCTCTCACCAGAGCGACAGCGTTCCCTTGGAAGATGTTGTCGAGTTCGGAATCGTTGTCGAGAAGTTTGTTGAATGCAAGTCCGTTTTGCTGTGCACGTTGCATTGCTTCCCAGCCACCTTCGAGATTTTCATCTTTGTCCTCAGCGATCAAAGTCGAGATGATATGTGGGGCGAGAAAATAAGTAATATATGCATCCAGGGTGAGGGGATTTGATGCCGGCGAGATCTGGGACAGAGAGATGAGGGAATACATTCACATCAAGGTGTTCTTAATGACGGCACCACCACGTTCGCCATAGCTAGAGTACTCGTTAGAGGGATAACAAATATGAAAAGAACATGTGACTCACGCGCCAAGTTGAGCCTCTTCATAAACTTTGTTCGGAATTTTCTTCCCTTTGTTGAGCAGTGAGAGCTTTTCGAGTGGAATTTCCGAGAGAAGATTAATCCAAACATGGGTTTCGTTTCGAGCATTTGATCCATCAAGCATGAAAGGGTCCAGGTCGAGTTTCATAGCAAGAACACAATCATGAGTGTTGAACATGCTGATATTGCGATAGCCGTTGGCAGTAGCACGTTCTCGGGCAACCAGGTCTTGTCTAGCAGTTTTGAGTGCAAGACAGATGTTAACATTGATATCTGAGACCTGATCTGATTTGTCGCCATGTTTGTGAATGAGTCGGTCGAAGAGAGAAAGAATTGCATCAGGTGGGCTAGCAGGTACCTCGTCGGGACAGGCAAAGCTCGGGCAGTAATAGGGTATCTTGCGGATCTGAACAAACTGAACAGGACTAGGAGACTGAGAGAAGAAATTGTCTTCGACGAGATTCTGGTCATAGCCGGTGTTGCTGCTCAATGTGGACTGTTTAGAAGATATTTTAGACACTTTATGGCTTCGAGCTTTCGATGGTGGGAGTGCTGGTGGGAGTGCTGGTGATCGACGGTGTAGATCATCATCCGAGTCTGAGATATCCTTTTCATTCTCGTCTGAGCCCATGTAATACTCGGCATCCGTGATCTCGACCTTCTTGCTGGTTGAGGCCTGTGAGCGAAAGATGCTTCTGAGTAAATGTGGTATATGCGCATATATGACCCTACCTTCGTGTCCAAAACCTTCATGAAGCAAAAATAGAGTGAAACTGCATCAGCTTACAGGAAAATGCTGGGAATACTTCAGTGACATACCTCTCGTCGCACTTTCTTCCTGGGGGGTGATGTAAGTAACTCGGAATCAACATCTGCCTCCCATCCGGAAGACTCTATGTCCATTGCTTTCTGCCGTTGTTTACTTGCAGCTTTCTGACCTATCAGATACTCCCCTAATATAGCTTTGATTGCCCAGCCATCCTCGAATTGGCGGAAAATGGGCCACTGGATATTACACTAGAAAGCAGGTTAATTAACAGAATCAACTTAGTAGAGTGGAGCACTCACCCAGGCCACGAAAAGCTCGATGGTTGCACCAGAAGTGTTCTTAATTGTTTTCGTAACATCAATTCCCCGCTCAGCTGCGTGCTTCCTGATATTATCCTGCCCAGTAGCATTAGATCACGAGCCAATTGAAGTAAAAATCACATACCCGCAGCCCGTCATACACCTGCCCCCTCGCCTTCAGCCCCATCGCCTCCTGGAGGTTGTACCCCAAACCTCTACCCTTCCCTGGACGACCAATTGGCTTCGGCACTATGTTGGCAGTTTCGTCAGATATACCTCGTTTCCTCTTGGTGGATTGTTTCTTGTCTGAATGTTTGAGATGAGAATGCGGGTGGACAACACAACAAATAGACGTACTTTGAAAGTCTGCAATCATTTCTGCCATTTCGTCAACTCGGCCTTGCAGGCCTTCGAGCCGCCGGCGCACCCCAGGACCCTTCACTTTTGTTTTCCCGGACTTTCCCATGCTGTTTGTGTTTCGAGTCGAGAATAGACGAAGATGGTGGTGGATTATCAAGAGATAAAGAAAACACAGTCGTGTCTCGGCGTCTGTAAATTGCCAACATCGGCCTCTGTTAATTTGCGAAGTCTGTTCATCGCCCACACATCATTAAGTCTGCTACACTCAACTGCTCCTCCAATCACCATGCCACACAGCAAAGATAGAGATCACATAAAGAGGTGTCACTGCCAACCAACATGCAATGAGATGCTGAGTGTTAGACAACGAAACCGTCACTACAAGCTGGTCATTGATAAAGTCAACATCCCTCGATCAACCACCCCCTCCCTCTGACGATGAATATACTTGTGACCAAGATGATTGTGATCCACATGAGGAGAATAGACCGGAGAGCACACACTCTGACAAATCTGGAGACGTCGCAATGGCTGATGCTTCCGATCACAATGAATTCGAAGATCACACAGCCGATCTTGGCAACGAGATCTTGGCGGATGGCGGTCAGGAAAATGGGGATGGATTTTACGATTATAGAGAAGAGTATGAATGGGATAATAGAGCAGATTTAGCATTGCAGGAGAGGCAATTGTCAAGACAGGAGGTCGATGAGGCTCTCGAAGATGAACTTGGACCAGAGCGGGCCAAGGAGATGTATGAGCTCAGTGTGTTATAAAATTTATTTCAAGTCTGCTGTGAACTTACCGAGGATTTAGGGAATCATATTGTCTCAGATCAAGATCGGATGAATGCTCGTGCATTTAAACTTCGACAAATGTCCAACATTTCTCGCAAAACCTTCGATCAGCGCTTCACATTTCAAGATCACCTTACAATTGACTCGCTTTGGGTCATACAACACCGCTTTTCGATGCTCACCGAGATTGAGCCCATCCTGTATGATTGCTGCATCAACTTGTGCCTTTGCTATGTTGGCAAATACGAAAAGGACACCCATTGCCGATTCTGCAATGAACCACGAAAATGTGGCGGGATGGCTCAGCAAACCTTCTCTTATCTCCCACTCATACCACAGCTACAGGGCTACTTTCAGAGCAAGAAGAAGATTGAGGCTCTCTCCTATCGATCAAATTTCATTCACTCTCCCGGCAACATCTGCGACGTTTTTGACAGCGACCATTATCAACACTTGCTCGCCACAAAGGTCACAGTCGATGGACACCAACAGCCGTACTGCTATTTTGATAGCCCAACCGACATCGCATTCTCATTCTGTTCCGATGGATATTTATTATTCAAATGTCGCCGAGGCGGCCCATCAGCCACACCCCTCATCTTGCAAATACACAATTTGTCTCCGACAACTTGTATCCACGGCGATAAATGCCTATCTTTGGGTATAATCCCGGGGCCCTATGCACCCAAGGACAAGGGATCTTTCTTGACCCCTTTTGATGACGAGTGTGCACAGCTTGCATATGGTGTGCATACATACAATGCTGCCACCCCAAAGAATTTTCAACTCCGTGCTTACTGGTTGGGCACCCTAGGAGACATGTGGCAATCAATAGTGATCTCGGGATCAAAGGTCACAATGCATTCTCACCGTGCCGTTCATGCGAAATTAAAGGTGTACGGAATGTGACTGATGGCAAGACTAACTACTATGTGCTTCTTGCACAACCATCCAACAGTGGAGATATGGAGGTCACCTGGGACCCTGCAAGTCCTCCCATGTGCACCCACGAGAGTTTCGAAACTGCCCTGAAATTAATACGAGCAGCTCCTACAAAGAAACATGCTGGCGAACTTTCAATGCACTCTGGGATTAACCAACGGGCCGCACTGCATCATGTCTCCTCGGTGGATCTGGCGCGGTGCTATCCTTGGGATTGGATGCATCTGTTCCTGGAAAATATTGTGCCGGCACTAGTTAAGCTTTGGATGGGGAAATTTAAGGGCCTCGATGCTGGGCAGGAGAATTACGAGCTGGAAGAGGATGTCTGGGAGATAATTGGGCAAGAAGGTGTCGATGCCATGAGGCATATCCCATCTTCGTTTGTCAGGTCTGTGCCCAACATCTACACCTCGCGATCTGAGTACACGGCCGAGGCCTGGGGATTCTGGATCATGTATTTGGCCCCCATCTTGCTTCACAACCGATTCCCTGATGCAAAATACCACACCCATCTCTGTGAACTTGTCGACATTATGGAAACCTGCCTTCTATTCAAAACTGTCCGCCCTAAAATTGATGTCATGAGAGCCAAGATTCATCAGTGGGTGCGTGATTACGAGGAGTAAGTTCGCTACATTTCAGCTCGGCTATCTCGATGTAATTAAATACTTGATTCACAGATACTATTATCAGTACCGCGAGGATCGTCTGGAGACGTGTACAGCCACAATCCACGGGATGCTGCATATCCCCGATGATATCCTATACTATGGACCAGTATGGACTTCATGGACCTTTCATATGGAGCGCAAATGTGGCGAGTGCCAGTGAAACCTCAGCTCGAAGAGCGCTCCCTGGAGCAACATTAGCAAGTGCGTGCTCCATATGGCATATTTAGATCAGCTGTGTTCTCGCTACGATCTCGAAGATGAGCTGGCAGTAGTCAGCACGCGGGTGGCTGGAGGTCTTTCGCGAGGCGAGAAGATATTTGATGACTGTGAGCCATTGTAAATTAGTCTGCTAATTCCACTCACTCATGATTATCTTAACAGACAGCAACTATGCTCTTCATCCACCAAGACAAAAGACTCATCAAGGCGACGTCGAGCTGAGGCGGATGATTGCAGCATACTTGAAAGAAATTGTCCTTGGTGGGAATCTGAAGACCATCAACTCACAGCTGCCCGATAATCTGCCACTCTGGGGCAAGGTCCACATCACTGATGGAGGCGATTCAATTCGAAGCAACATGGCTAAAAGCAAGAGAAAATCTGAGCGGGACATGTCATATGTGCGCGTGAGTACCTTATTCTTTCTGAGGCACTCGACCAGTCTGAAATGGTGCATTAGTTTGAACTCGTGGTACACAATGCTCACAAAGTATTGTATGGCCGCCTGGAAAGAATCGTTGAATGCCATCTCCCGGATCATCCAGCATTCGGAATTTTCAGAGGAACACTGAGACTTCTTGCTCACATCACACCCTGCAAGACAGACGGTAAGGATGCCGCCAAGGAACTCACATTTTATGATGCAACGACAGCACCGATCATCACTGATCTGGCCGCTGTCAAAGCAGTCATTGGGCGAGCGAGAACCGCGAAAACCGCCCAAACTTACCATTGGGGAATTGTGGACCGAAGTTTAGACAGGGCTCAGCTCACGTTTGAGGATGGAGAAGATGAGTCGGAGGGCGATGATGATTGAAGGGTTTACAAATTGTATTTATTCTATAATTGTTTGAGTACGATGATGATTACGAGAGCTTAGCGGCTTCCTATGCGTCAGCGAGGTTTTTTGTCTCCTTCCTCTGGAGTTGGAGCGCGATGCGTGTCAAGCTCCTGTGTCTCGAGCTGGGGATTTCCGCGCTCCTTGCACTGCCTTTTGCGCTGTAGATGAATCACAGTTAGCGGGGATATTAAATTGGCAAGGACCAGGACTAACCTCGAGTTTCTGCTTTGCCTCATGCATGCCCTTCTCCGGCGCGCGCTGCTCGTACGGTTTACACTCGCTAAGGACTCGAGTGATCACTTAACTCGTCGCGGCTTCTGGATTTAGCTTGTTCTTCAGCAGATGTGCCGAAATTCCGAGGTACACGGTGTCGGGTGTTCGCGACACGATATATCCTTCGTAGGCGAGACGAAGCACCGGTTGACATCGGCGCAGCAGACTCCCGTGCATTTGGTGGAAGCTCGGTTAGGAACGGTCCCGTGCGCGGCGCTTGTGGAGCCTCCACACCGCATGCGAAGGGCGCCGAGCGGTCTGGGTAGCGAGTGTACAAGGACGCAAGGTCAACGCTGGCGCAATCCCAAGGGGGCGGAGCGTGAATCACTGGGTGGAGCCGCGCGTTTTCAGAGCACGGCATCGACGGCGTCTGCACGTGCGTGCTGCAAAGGGAGGAGGCGGCGCGTCAGCACACGTGCTCGATGAAGGACGCGTGCAGCGATCCTAGCAAGCGCCGCAGGCGTGGGTCCCAGGCGGGGTCCTCACATATTGCAGCGCGCGCTGGGATCGCTGCTGGATCGACTCACCCGGTTGGTACTACCCCAGCCCAGGACTTGCAGCGTCCACTCTTGAAGCGGGTGTGCGGTTGTGTGAGCGTGCGGATAGGTTCTGGGGCGGCGTGCATGTTGAGCCGTCTCGTGCGTGGGGTGATGGGCGCTTCCCCAAGCCGGCATGGGCATTGATGTTCGGGGTGTATGTGCCGTTACGCGTTTGAGCGTGCGTGGGTACTGCGTGCGCGTGCGGGTAGAGCTGGTTAGTAACTCGCTCGATACCGTAGACTAAGTGGGTGCCTTTCCCCCAGGGTCATGGCGTTGACCCAGTAGGTTCTAGCACTCGCGGGGCTGGAGGGCTCACCGTGCGTCGCAACCTCCTCAAAGTTTGCAGACCTAGTATGTCAATTGGTGCCTGGGCCGGTTGGTGAGTCATTTGGTGAATGTTGAGTCTGGGAGGCCTCAAATGTAGCCGGTCTGAGCATTAGTACGTCGAGGGGGAACATGGCGGAGGGCTGGAAAGCCGTAGGACATGAATCGAAGCAATCGTGATGGATCAGCGAAAACAATGGAAATTATCAATTGTTTTTCGTTACAGGCGATTCACTGAAGATATCAGTGAAAAGACACCGATCACTGATATTTTCGGTGGATTTAGCTGATTCTACTTCCCGCAGTGAACGGGCGGCCGCAGGGTCAATTTGAACCTCCACGACTCGAGAAGCTTAAAGGTCTCTACTCTGCAGCAGGCCTCGATAGCCTCGCCTGGCCTCTTCAAAGGCTATAAAACTGTCTACTGTGCTAGCAACAGCATCACCAGTGACCACCGGTGACCACCATTCGGAATGCGCCAAAATATACTCATGTAAGTATATACTAGTATAGGGCCCAAATGTTTCGACGATGCAATAAAAGCATCCTGCAGTACATTGGTCTAGCAACCTTCCGTTTCACGGCCCACAGGACACCTTCATAATGGAATTTTGACACTAACACGCTAATCACCTATTTTCTGGAGACATGTCCTGACCGTGCATTTAGTGTCGCGGCGTGCTTTGCCCTCGACCACCACTGGCCGACAGGACACCGTAATGGAATCGTGACGCGGACGCCGGGTGGTACCTATGGTCGTGGCATCATTTGACAATATTAATGGGAATCAGGCTGTGACGCGACTCGCGTTCTTTTTTCTACATACCATCATACAATAACGATAACCGGGGGCGCCGACGCGGATGGGCGGATGGGCGGATGTTACAACTGACATGTTCTCGGTAAGTATCTCATGATACGCCCCTGGTATGGAATCGCACTTGTTGCTCCATTGATATTAATATTGCTCTCCATTCCTAGCTTAAATATGATATGTATATCTGGGATGAACAACTCAAGCTCTTGTTATCAAGGCTAACCAACGTTGAAGGTTTACACTGGCTGTCGCTGGTCCCCTCAATAATGCTCCTGCTAGCAGTTGTCGGGGTTCCTGGGTGGCTGCTGCCTGCCTGGCATTCGGGAATTTCTGGTAGACTATGAAGTTCAACATTTGATCGTACTCCAGAAGGGCTCTAAAAGGGTTCCGTTCCTGTCCACTATGGTTTCAAAACTTTCATCCATCGGGACAGTCTCGTGTTTAAGGGGGGACATCAGCAAAACTCAAAATCCACTTAAAAGGCACTTATGGTTGCTTAGAGCGTACTTAGCTCCAGAAAGTGCATAAGGCGCTAAGTAGATCCATGTACTTTGCTACTTAATGGATCTTTGTTGTAAAGTGCCTGTAAGTAAACATAAGTAAAAATACTAAGCGAGATCCAAGAAGGCAAAATTTGAAAAAGCGAATTAAAGTGCAAAACACGGGAAGTATACTAAAGCTAATATTAAAGTAAAAGACCTAAGAGAGACCTAAGCAGGCCAAAAGCGAATTGAAGGGCAAGTATACTAAAGCTGATACTAAAGCAAACATATCAAGTAAGGTATAAGGAGACCAAAAGCGATTTAGAGTAGAAGGCGCGGAAAGTAGAATAAAGTGTAAGTGTAAATTATGCAGAAGGATAAGTGCTCCAGACCATACACAGTCCAAGCCGCATTCCAGCACCCCTTCCAGCACCATTCATGTAGTCCGAGCCCAAAGCAAAGCGGCATAGCGCGCCTGGCGATCCTGGTGATTCTAGCAAGTTGCTGATGGTGCCACCATTCGCAGAGGGGCGGAGAGCGCGCGGCTCGAGTGGTTGCTGTGCGATTTGTCCAAGTGGCCCGAGGAGCCCTCCGCGTCCTCGGGATCGTGCTCCCCGTCTGCCATGTACCCCGTATGCGTGCTCGCCCCCTGTGATGCTCGCCCCCGCCCCGCTCGAGCTCCGGAAGAACCACCCGCTCCGCCCCTCCCGCTCGTCCCCACCCGTAGCCCCCGCAGTTGAAGTCGTGTAGGTAGACGGCGCGCCGGTGCTGGTGGTGAAATTCGAGCAGTCGCTCGCTGCGCTCCGTGGACCCGCGCTTCCGCCACACGTTCTACTTCTTCGTGAATCCTATCCGCGTTGCCCTCAAAATGCGAGTTCAAAGGCGTGATGATCAATGAATTTATTCACGTACCAACCACGGAACATTGTGGTCAACGTGTGGTTGGGAGTGAGGCCTCGAGGGAGGTAGTTGGAATTCCCGAATATTGGCATCAAGTGCGCTGCTCGCACGACTGAGTCCATGGAGATGACGGAGCAGTAGCGTTGGCTTTCGTCGTCATCTCTGTATGCCGCTTCCAGCATCCACATGCGAGTGGCCTCGTCGGGCGCTTCTCCAAGGCGCGAGAACCATGAGACAAGTGCACAGTTGTACACTTGCGAGCCATGACCAAAGGAGAGGAAC
>KV417883.1:0-24504 GCA_001630335.1 Athelia psychrophila
AGACTGACTCGGAGCACCACCGCGCGCGGCCGATCAACGTTTCGATTAAATCAAATTGAATGCAATTTGATGTGATCATGATCGCGTTCAACTATCCTTGCCTTCATTCCACCATGACTCTCAAGCTCAAACCCGCCAGCGAATCTCCTCCTGCCTTTTCGTGGGATGCGCTGCCTTCCACGCCGCCAGCTAGCATAGACAGTATCGACTCGTTACCATCACCACCCACATCATGGCTGTCGGCACAAGACATGAAAATGTGTGGTGCCCAACCACTGAAATTAGACATTGGCGTTGTGAAATGCAAAGACTGCGATAAGCCTATACTTAGGAGTGCTATGTTGGACCATGCAGGTGAGCGTGGCCGGTGCTTATCGCGTAGTCGCTGAACAGCACGCAGATAATTGCCTCTTGATACGTTCGGGTGGGGGGAAGGGAGGTGAGAGCGGCACGGCTAAAACTGAAGGTATGTAATGTAGTTTCTGACTATTCGATCAACTTCAACCTCCTAGAAATTATTTTAGCCTCTACTTGAACGTCCAAATAAGCGGAAACCTGGGGACGAGGAGCCACAAGCCCCGTCTGGGCCGATCACAAAGAAGAACAAGCCCACGACCAAAGTAACAAGAGGGCCGATTCAATGGGCCGGCGGACTATGGAAAGCAGTGCGGAGTCTTCAATGTCATGGATTTCCCTTGCTCGCGGTCACTGACTTGTAAATCTCGCTCGACGGGTGCGAAACGCGCTGTCGAGGTTTTCGACAAGCTGCTGTTAAAGTGGCAACGAGCGATCGCGCGAATAACCCAAATGTTGTGGAGCCCAAGCGACTGATGAAGGCAGAGACAAAGGAAAAGGGAGACAAGGACAAAGCAAAGAAGAAGCGGTTGGCCACTGAGGCCGCTGTCACCCCCGGAGTGGATAGGCAAGAAGTTTGGCTCGTACACCTGGTTCCAGGGCCCGAAGAAAGGAGACCCAAAAGCTTCTGCAACAGCCGCCGCCGCTTTAGTGACTGGCCCTCGACTTCCGGAGGGACACCATGTGCCAGAAAAATCCAACGACAATAATTCCGAAGCCAAAGTAGACTTGCCGGTTCATTCCAATCGAACATCTCAACTCAAATGGGTCACTAGGGTACCTCTGACCATACCTTGCGATGCCAACTTTTGGTTCGTTTCACGGAGAGCGGTTGCGCAATCGCAAGGATCTCCTTGCAAATGCTTTGGCGCCCATGCCGCCTCACTGGGACGGTGGCTTCAGCCTTCGGGGTTGAGATTGCCTTGATTGGCGCATAATAGTACTCTTACAACCCCTTGAACTCTCACATGATTACCCACAGATATCAAAGTATACCCCACCGTCCACGCATTCCCCGCACAACCAATGTAACAAACATAGCATGCAGTACAACCCGTACTTATAAAGCTTATATGCATGTGTCGCCACCCTCTTCGACTCTGTTGCTTCGAGCGAAATGTGAGTTTGCCTGACACGCAATCGGCCTTTGGACACCCTCGCCCAATACAAGCTATCCAGAGCACCCTGTGATGGGGTTGTTTTGGAGTAAAATTATATGGGTAGATTTATGAGCATGTGGCTCCGTCTCAAATTCCCCTGATATCTTTCCATGAGTGCTACGTGACTCGTCGCTTCTTCTGGAAAGCCGGATAGGAATGGCGACAAACGAGTTTGTATTACCCCATCAGTGGTTAGATAAGACAGCTGCTTGCACAGGCAGAGCGTCTAAGCGATCCAGACGGAAACTTTCCACTTGCACACGCCTTTACGAGCAGCTACGGCGTTTATCTATTTGAACAACCCATCCAATCTTCTGCAATGTTCTCAGCCCTCTATCATTACATTTCGAACACCTGTATGGAGGCGAGGATGACTTTTCAACGGAACACTACTTGGCGTTAATGGAGAAGGATGCGCTGAAAAAGGAGACGGAACAATTTGAGCTCGATGTTGAGGTTAGGAAGGAGGTGTGTGCGGTTTGGGGAGAGGATGTCCGTGCCTAGGAGTTCACTAAGAATTCAAGGCATTCGCTTCAAAACAAAACGAGAGGATTCTGGCCGATGCAGGTGAAGGACAGCAGTGGCTCCTGGCTTGTAAGGGAAATTAGCTCATCAGCGACTGACCCTTTTAAATTTTAGGTCTTTCAACTCCAATGACACATTTGACCCTGTTATGTTCCACGGATGAGTTGGGATGGGATATGTAGTGCATAATTGATCAATGCTGACATCTCTGGAACAATATTATTTTGCTTCCCAAGGATCATCGCAACATACTAGCGTCGATGGTGTATGACGGGCCCTTCGTCTTCGTCCACCCGGTTGGAATATTTTCATCTTCTTTCGTCAGCTGCAAAAGTTGCAACATTCAAGGTCAAAAATCAACACAACACCATCAAGCGAAGTTCAAAGCGTGGAAACCCACAAGAGTGAACTTCTCCATAATATCAGCACGTTCAAACTTCATGCGATTGAATTGCTCGATCATGGCCTCCACTCCCACGCTGACCATCTCCACCCGCTCGCCATCCGCCCACCCAAATACATCTCTGACCTTGCTGCGCTTAATCGCGCGGGTATAATCGCAGAATACCATCGGGAGGTGCTCAAACTGCCAGCACGCGCGCAGAATCATCATGGGCCCACCCCTTTTGCTGCGTTCCTCTATCCCGCCAAAGTCCGACGGCATGTCGGCGTTGCGGTACCATGTCGCACTGACGATGTGAAATGCGTTGCTTGCGTTGGGACTCGATGGCAGTGGCTCAGCGCGGATTAGGGTTACCACCCCGTGGGTGTCGACGTTGGATGGCTGCGCGGGAAGATCGAGTGTAGCCATTATGATCCCGTCGACCCAGCTCATGATTTCGTCGTTTTTGTCGATGCGGTCGAGTGTACGGACGAGAGGGTCACGAGAGGATGGAGCGCTGGATAGAGGGCTTGCTGAGTCAGTGGAACGCTTGCATAACACTTTGTGGGACTTCCTGCGAAAGAGTTTGAATTTCTGTAAGGAAAATCAATGAGAATCAGTCTGTGGCACTAGATTATACTCTACATGAGCAAAGGTGCAGCGTAAGACGGACATATATATTGAAGGGAACGGACTTCTTTGGAGCAATATTGCGTCACTTTGCACTGTTTAAGCCATTTTATCAGTCAAACCTGGACTAACGGGTATCCGCTGACTGGTGCGCGGTGATACGCACAGCAGCGCAGACCTTGAGATCTGTGATCTTTAGCCGATGTGCATTGCATCGAGAGCAGTGAAAAAATGTTGTTACTGGTATTGGGGGCATGGATGATGATGTTGATCAGTACAGTAAGTAGATAACTATGTGGTGAGTGTCGAGTGTTGAAGCTGGCCCGGCGCCAATTCTACCGCTTCCCGGGAACAGAAACGGAGGGAAACAATGACAGGTGACAGGCGGATGTATATTTGTTCCTTGTTCATCACCATCGTGTCCCCATTCATATAACCGGTCTTTGTTCTCAATCACCACGATTTCGTTAAATCAATGGGAGGCAATGACACGGAGAGAAATCCATGTAGGCCTCACTCGAGCTTGCGCACCTTGCCATCAAGCGTCAAACTGTAGGCCGACCAAGATCAAGTTACAGGCCACATCTGAGCCTGGACTGGCTTTCCGTGATCCACCCCACAGTCGTCGATATAGCGCCCCAGACATGACTTGATACACGACTTGTCCCGCCCCATGCGCTACCTGCTATGCAACGTTTGGTAACGATGAGCGACCGACATAACAGCCGGGTATGGCATATAAAAAGACAGCCAAACGTCCCGCAATTGCGCAATTGAAAGCAAGCAAGCACTTCACTTAGCCCTCTATTTCCATAGTCATGGTTCCCCTGGCTTTTCTTGTCGCGGCTCTCACTGCAGTTTCCGCGCATGCCTACGAGATTCGCAAAATAGCGCCCAGGACCTCGAGCGCACTGGCGACGGAGGTCCTTCCCAGTGCGCAGTACTCGTTGCCCCTGACTGGCAAGGCTCCCAGATCCAAGGCCAAGAAGGCTGCACTCAGTGCTCTGCGCAAGAATGCAACCAGCTTCACTGCTGTCCTTGCTGGCGGTGATTACGACGAGGAATATATGACGGATATCACTGTTGGTGGCCAGGCTTTCAAGGTCATCGTCGACACAGGCTCGTGAGTGATGCCCCCACTGAACCTCGTGGACAATTCAGCCTGACATGTGGATAGGTCGGACACGTGGCTTGCAGAAAAGGCCTTCAAGTGTCACAACTTGACAGGCTATCCGGTGCCCCAATCGACGTGTGCATTTGGGCCTCTCTACAACCCGAAAAAGTCCAAAACGTACGCTGTTGATCCTAACAGGAACTTCAACATCTCGTATGGTGGTGGAGAGTTCCTCACGGGCACGGTAGCTTTCGAGACCATCACCGTTGGTGGTATGACCGTGACGAAGCAGGAGATCGGCGTGGTCAACAGCGCAGCATGGGAGGGCGACACCATAAACTCGGGACTAATGGGTCTCGCATACCCCAATCTTACCAGTGTAGAACCTTTCCAAGCATATGACTAACCGAGGTTAACTGAGGCTTTTAATGATAGGTCTACAAAGGAACGAATCCAGACAACGATGGTGTCAACAACACTGAATTTTACAACCCCGTGTAAGGAGCTTGCATATCCGTCCCATTCATTCTTACGAGCGCGAGTCTCACGCATTTCTTGGCACAGATTCTTTACTGCCTTCGCAGAGAAGGTCGTCACCAACCCTTGTAAGCACCCGCTGCCTTCTCTGTGCTTTATGTGTCTACACTTAACGCGAACCCCCAAGACTTCTCCGTGGCTCTCAACCGCGGCACTCTCGCTGCAGAGAAGAACTCAACCTATGACCCCAACCTGGGCTACGTCGCCTTTGGTGGGATCGCTCCCGTGAAGACCAAGGGGACCGCCACGACGATTCCCGTGCAGGGCACCGTCTTTTCGTTTGCTGGCAACTTTACGGGATACTTCTTCTACACCATCGACATTGATGCATATGTCTTCCCGGGCTCGACGGCCAAGGGACTCGGGCTCACTGGCCAGGGGAAGCAGGCGATCCTCGACACGGGAACCACGCTCAACCTCCTCCCCACGGCGCTGGCAAAGGCGTACAATGCGCAGTTCAAGCCCAAGGCGACGTTTGTTGCGGACGAGGCCACGTACTACGTGGACTGCAATGCGACTGTGCCGGCATTCGCTGTGGTGATCGGCGGGGCAAAATTCACGATCGACGCAAAGGACCAGATACTGCCGGTGGGCACTGACGATAGCGGCAAAGAGCTGTGCATATCGGGCACGCAGGATGGAGGGGACCCGAGTGATCCACAATCGACATATATCCTGGGAGACGTGTTCCTGCACAATGTGGTGGTATGGCCTTGTTCTGTATTGGGCTGTGGAGACTTTCTGAATGTCTATCTTTTAGTCAACATTCAATATCCAGAAAAACACCATCACCCTGACTCGGCGCCAAGCCTACTAATGGCCACGCATTCGACGCGTTGCTGAGGATCTACGAATTACTGTGTATTTATACTTTTTCTTTGCTGTTCATCTTGCCATCGTTGTTATTGCGGATGTAGATGATAGATCGATGGGATGCATTGTATGCTTGTTCATCGGGGGGACCAGACTGTAATCTTTATTCTGGGACGTCGCGTGCCGGTCTTTGATTCCGATCACCCGGCCGAGGGCTTCCCTGGGCTTCCAGTGGACGAGTGAACATCTCGATAGTTGTCTATATGCATGATCGGCGGTTGCGTTGCCCGCTTTCAAGTTTACGCGTGTTCTTGCACTGGTCTTTTCAATGTGGACGTACAATGTCTACTGTACCATTCTGACCGGGCAGTGTTCGGTTCAGAAAGCATAAGTGCTGCTATAGCTGCGAGCAATAGGGATGATTCTCAATTCATAGTTCACGTGTTCACGATTTCCCCAGCGTGTCCTCGACCCTATTTAGAAGAAATCACCGCTAGGGAAATTATGAACTCGTGAACTATGAATTCAGAATCCCTATAATAATATCACGGAGTATGGCGAAGTATAGAACCAGGAACCATTCACGGCATGCACAAGATTGTGCCTGCAGATTTTTCCCCCAGGAAATTTGCGGGAAATCATGATCACATGTGCTACTTGTATTAGGTTTAGTTCGACTCGGACTTGTCGTGCTACCTGTTACATACCGGGCCAAGTGCCAGTTCACGGTATGTACCGCATGGACACGCACAGATACATGCCAGGACCACAGCCAAAGGACAGGTGTGGGCGTGTTCATATATATATTCCGTTGAAATAAGTCAAGGAACGCTATCCGTATGCAGCGATAAGTTTAATGCCAGGGCTGGGGGAAACCAACCGCGACGCTGCCGCGTGCGCCTATCCGAAGTCATGCGCCTCTTAGACTTCATCTTACAGCTGTGTTGGAAACGATACATAGAGTGTATTGGGGGTCACCAACCCACGCGTACTCAATCGATACATAGGGGCGTTTGGCAATTTGAGATTTATGACATTTTTGTTTGTTCGTCGCCGGAATAAAATTGACAATTGGCGTGGTCAAATCCCAGCCTCACCTACAGCAGTCTATACCACAGTCCTGTAGCCATAAAATAAAACAAAAAATCGAACCCCTCAACTCACACATATCACCGTTGACACGCTCCCAGCGAGTAAGAACGCTGTCAACACTGCGATAGCGGGGCTGGGCTGTGTATTTGGTTGCGTCACTTGTTTGTTCCGGCCATATACAAACAAAAACGTCATAGGTCTCAATTCGAAATTGCCAAATGTTCGTTTTCAACACGCTGCAAGCTTACCCCTTCACCGAAGCTTCATTGAAGCTTCATCCACAGCAAGTTGGGCTATTCGGAATTCCCTTTATAAATGAGATCATGGCCAGATTGTGCAGGTTATTTCACACCCCCCCATAGTTAGCATGATGCCCCCCTTGGTGTTGTTCATCGCTGCCCTTGCTGTTGTTTCTATCCAGGCTCACGAGATCCGCAAAGTTGCACCGGCAACCTCGGGATTGCTCGCCACGGAAGTCCTCGCCCAGGCACAGTATTATCTGCCCCTCACCGGGAAGACTACCAGGCCCCAAGCCAAGCAGGCTGCTCTCCAGACCTTGCGCGGGAGACCTTCGAGCTACACGGATGTGCTTGCTGGGGCAGGTGGGGATGCAGAGTACTTGACAGATATCACCGTCGGTGGTCAGAAGTTCAAGGTCGTCGTCGATACGGCCTCGTGAGTGCTATCTCTATCCAACATGGCGGACAATCCGATCTAACATGCAGATAGATCGGACACGTGGCTTGCAGAGAAGGGCTTTAAATGCTACAATTTGACGAGCTTCCCGGAGCCCCGATCTGCCTGTGCTTTCGGCCCACTCTATAACCCGAAATCGTCCAAGACCTACACTCGTGACCCCCACAAGAACTTCAACATCACATACGGCGATGGGGAGTTCCTTACGGGCACGGCCGCATTCGAGACCGTCACTGTTGGCGGGATGACTGTGACGAGGCAGGAGATCGGCGTGGTCAACAGCGCAGCATGGATGGGCGACGGTATCAACTCGGGACTGATGGGCCTCGCATACCCCGGGCTCACGTCGGTTTACAAAGGAGACAACCCCGCCACGGACGGACCGAACACCACTGCCATATACAACCCTGTGTAAGCTTTCCTTCCTGCCGTCTACCATGCGGCATCTCATTGGAACGCTGCAGATTCCACACGGCCGTTGCGGAGAAGGCCGTCGCCCATCCTTGTGGGCTGCTTCGCGTTCGTCTCGGTGATGCCCTAGCTAACACGACACGCCAACAGATTTCTCGATAGCGCTCAACCGCGGCTCGATTGCCGCGCAGACAAACGCGACATACGACCCCAACCTGGGCTACTTGGCGTTCGGCGGAATCGCTCCCGTGAAGACCACTGGCAGCGCCGTGACCGTCCCTGTACAGGGCAGCACATTCTTACCCGCCGGCAATTCGACTGGCTATTTCTTCTATACCATGGACATCGGGAAATACATCTTCCCCAACTCCACCGCGCAGGGGCTGGGATTGACCGGTGCAGGCAAGCAGGCGATTCTCGACGCGGGCACCACCCTCAACTACGTGCCCACGGAAGTGGCCAAGGCGTACAACGCGCAGTTTAACCCCCCCGCTGAGTTCGTGGCGGATGAGGCCACGTACTACGTTGCCTGCAACGCGACCGTGCCCAAGTTCGGCATTGTTATTGGAGGGAAGACGTTCACGGTGGACGCCAAGGACCAGATTATACCTGCGGGCACGGACGCGGCGGGAGCGGAGGTGTGCCTTTCTGGCACACAGGATGGCGGCGACCCGAGCGATCCGCAGACGACCTACATCTTGGGCGATGTGTTCCTGCACAACGTTGTGGTATGTCTTTTGTCACTCGTGCCCTGGCCTTTTCTGAGTGTTCGTTTTCCTTCGCAGTCCACTTTCAACGTCGTCAAGAACACGATCACGCTCACCCAGCGCAAGGCATATTGAGTTTCAACTTTCTCGCTCTCATTGGACTATTGGACTTGTATGGGACGCTTTTTGCGCATTGGACTGTAATTTAAACCCTTAATTAATTTCATTGCCGAGCTTGTTATTATACAGATGGCTTTGACCGTATTGCACGACAAATTAAGCAGGAAATTGTGAAGGTGGTGGTGGAACTAATCTATTCTGGGGTCAACTTTGGGTCAACTGGGGTGGGAAATTTAACTTGAACAAGTCGCGTCGACCGCGTTTCGATCGGACGCGCACGAGTGACCGTGTCTTGACCGCGTCTCTTCCTGTCTCTTCTCGGCGCATCACAAACGTCCACTCAACGTTCACTGGCAACCTTCGACACATTTGGCATTCACCATTCCGATTCACATCGCACGCTCGCGGAGATCAATGCTTCAGGCTGTTCAAGGCTGTTCGGTCGCTCTGCCTTGATTCAAAATGGAAGCAACGCCTTTGTTGCTAGACAATGGCGCACATCTTTGCGCTTCTCAAACGAGCATCTGAGTAGCCGCGTCACAACGCATACCTGCATTTGTCTACGCTTTCTAATGGGCTGTCCAACTTACGGGCCGCCTTGTGTGCCGTCTGAGAGTCGGAAGCTCCGGTGAGTGCCATTGTTACCATTTGTGCTGATCTGCGCATTGACGGATTTTACAAGGATTCCAAAACAGTGCTGTGGGTCCACCAGCACTGGAAACAACACCGGCGCGCTCACGTTCATCGATAACAACTATTAGTATCAGTGCCAACGTTCCCGTTTTCCCATCTGCCCACACACATTCACAATTCCATACCGCAAAATATGAACGAAAGTCCCCTCGAATACATCGCCAATCACGCGTTCTTTCCGCCAAAACTACCCCAGGAGGACGATTACCAGATATGCCACGAGGAGGCTCTTTGCTCGAGTGTAGTCAACTCGGCATTGGCATACAGAAAGCACATTCCTGCTGATGAGCGGGATCGATGGGACAGGGTCACTAAGATGCTACAACATTTACAAGCTACTCAAGAGTTTGCGTCTCTCTACAAAGAGAGCCTCATAGAGTCCATTGCAGGCATGCAGACCGGAGGTACGTTGCAGCATATCGTCTTAAACCTACTTTCAAGAAGGCTAATGGGGGCGTAGACATTCGTGCTCTCTATATTCGCGCACAGAATGCAGGGCTTGTAATCAGGAAGCTCTCTGACCAAACTGTATTCGAGATGTTTGAGGTATCCCTGCCCAACGAGACGGTCATGGCAGCCGAAGGAAAGATACTGCGGAGCTTTCCAGGCCCTGCCATCGCAGTACCGCACACCACTGCAAACAACCCTTTGTTTATTGAAGAGCTTTCGTCATTTCTCGTCCAGATGCACGTCGATATTATCGAGCCACCAATGACACGGAAAGCTGGATGTACAGTCAAAGAAGTCAGGGACACAACTGCGCCGCACTACATCACGCAACTGCTCACAGGGATCCTGCGGGGAATGGGGCATCCTGCGGAGGTCAAGCGCGTCCAAAAGAGAATTGCTGAGGACGTTCTTTGGAACGATGCTTTCGCGCCCTGGCGTCGCTCTCCAATATGGCTCGTCATTCGGGTCGCCCTCCAGATATCACTCATTGGAGAGAATGGGAAAGACCGCTATAAATCTTTTATGCTTTTTGCATTGGCGGGGATGCTTCAGGAGACTTTGGCAGCAGGCTTGCCAAGTGACGTGCTTTTCTGCATGAGGAGCAAGGTTTGCAGGCGACTACACAAACTAGGCCCTGCTGTGCCGTTGTTTGTGCAAGAAAAGGTGCAGGAGGTAGTGGAAGCGACGGAAAGGCTTTTGCAGGAGAGGTGGAAGGCGGAGCAGATGCCAAAAGTTGCCGCGGTTGCTTGGGCACCACATGATCTTAACATCTGCGAGGACACGGTACTGTCTCTTCACAAGAGCGGTGACTATCTGCGGAATGTGTTGAGCGGCAACATAGCCCACAGTGGTGAAAATATCTTCAACCCTAAGTGTACTCCTCGTCTGCAGGGGCCACTGGATTTCGGCGACTATGGGACGGAGAAACTCTCAGAAGCAGTCAAATCCGACCCCTACACGGCACTGGCTGACTTTGAACTGGCAGTTCAAGAACTGTTGGAGGGTTGGGTTGGCCACAACCTCCATGTAGAAGACAAATGCGAAGTCATCGCAGCTTGCTTTAAGCAGTACCACACATCCGCGCATCCGATCTACAAGGGGGACCCGGTGCTTCTGTCCACCATGCTTCTCACCTTGGCACAACTTTGGGTTGCGGTAGATCGACTGGTCATTGCGCAATGCCCACTGTTGCAGGAATATTCACCCGAGTTCCCAACTAATCTTATGGAGCCCCTTCTCCTCCGCACATCTCGAGCGCTCAATCGCGTCAAGTATGTTGAGACATATGTCCTGTCACGCCACCTCAACGCCCAGTCAGACCACCGTATTTTCACCGATGACCTTCATTCGCAATCCTTCGCAATCCGCTATGTTGATGCGTCCTCTGACCATATCTCTCTTATGGAGAAAATAACGACCCAAGCCGACGCACTCCGAAAGGAGAAAGCTTTGGAGCTTAAGCGCTTGAATATCAAGCACAGTGATTTGCTCCGCCAGTGCGCGAGAACGAAGCATTTGTACCGGGTGGACAGTGATGGGGACGAATACCACGCCCGGCACCAGTGCGATCGATGTACGCTTGAGCAGCAAGCCAAGGACATGCGCATCACTTTACACGAATGGCCATTGCCACGGGACGAACTGGAAGCCAAAGCTGCAGTTTTTGAACTGGAGTGCCCGCCTTCTTTTGGAACCTGGAGGACCATCACGTACCATTTCCTTCGTGATATCTGCTTCACCAGTCACGAGTCCAGTGCGGATCCCCCAATGAGGTTGCACGCGTATGAAGGATTGCAACCATTCAAGGATCAGAACTCGTCCTACCGAATTAGTTTCGCGTCAACGACTAAATCCTATGCGCAGTCGCATTATGCGACGACATCCCTTCCCTCGTCCGAAAGCGAGGTTTGCGTAAACAATGGATTGCGATTCATGCTGTTCGATACCGAACGCAGTGAGTGGGCTGCATTGGCCTTTGAAGGGTGCAGTGTAGCCGAATATTGCACATCCCGTCTTCCTAAAGGGCCATATGCATTTCTGCAATACGCGGTCGGGAACACGTCCCACACGTCCAATGGCATGCTTGCTGCACAGGATGATTGCCCTACAGATCTTAGCCTCCACGAGTACGCTGCTTTCGTGGGCTTGCGGGCTGGTCCGCGTTTACAGTGGCTCAATATTGCAAGGGAATTGCGAACGGGGGCACTCACCTTCCGGCGCGAGGAAGTCTTCATACTGCTGACCCAGGCTGCATGGGAGATTGGGCCACTGTGTAATGAAGAAAGGGAATGGCACGGGGAGCTTTGCGGACCAGAATTTGCATCACTTCTTCTGCGAGAACTCTCTCAAATCATCACATCTATTCAATCTAACTGGGCAGAAGTCACTTGCGCCCGGATGGTCACTGCCTTAACCAGTCGTCTCTTGGCATCCACCAACGATGCGCACGCAATAGACGAGGCATACGCATTGCTGCGCGGCATCAGGGTAATCACTTTTGATTGGATGCATGACCTTGCGTGCATCGTCCGAGAAACCGAGGATGAGGACGAACTAGCAGGTATTGAACGGCGTATGTGCGAAATAGCGGCCACCTGCAGAAGCACCTACGATGTGGACCCTGTGCACCTTCAAAATCTCCTTCACTCTTCCGACGACCACGCGATTTTGCTGGAATGCACTGTTGTAATCTACGACTATACTCCTTCCAACCCCGCTAGCTGGTCACCTGACTTCAAAAATCTTCTGGCCCGCGATCAGCGTTTGTCGCACGGCCTCGAAGAAACTTTTCTTCGACAATCCCAAGTTAGTTCTGATGGTTTAAATCGGGCCATCTTCGCTCTGTGGTCAGGTTACAGAAAGGGCCCTGATATGTGGACCTGTCTGCCATCACCAAATGACCGATGGCTTCAGGCGAAAACTGCGCCCAGCGCTTCTGGTACGACACAAAGTGTACAGTTGAATTTCCTCGAGGGCCTTCTTCTGGTCGAGGGCAAGCCATTGAGTCGCTTGCCTGTGAGGTTTTCACGCCACCCGACGTATACCCGAATTTTTGGTCAGGTGAGTTCCTGATTCGCAAGCAAATCTATGTTGGGAGCTAATAGAACCATAGAAGTTGTTTGATGTATTTCCTGCTGAACCACCCGAGATGGAGTTTACGGCCAGGATGTCACTGCATGATCATCAGGTAAGGCCCTTGGCGACTCTCTTGTGTCCACCATCTGACTGCTTGTCACAGGTGTCGTTCGCTATGCGGGATCTGAACACCAGACTCGTTATCCGTATCGCACTGCTTGACAAGGTGTCATTTGCTGTGAGCGATATGAACACCAGACTCATTATCAGCATCGCGCGCAAAGCCCTGAAATACGACCAAGTCCGGACGTGTGAGCTTATCCCGCATGAGATTTTCATCAGCGACCTGCCATCCTCATTGATCCACGGCTATTCACACTGGATGGACCTCTCTAACGGACAAATAGAGCTGCGCCCCCTAAGCAGCATCTGGGAGTCCTCTGCGAGCAATTGGGTCCTGCATTACGTCGGCCGTAGTTCCATCATGCGCAAAGGATCCACTGTCCTAGTCGATATCCGCAGCCCAACCTTTGGGATGATCCACTCCTCATTGGGTGCTTTAGATTATACTGATCATCTGGTGGTTACGTGGTCCCAGACGGCCACTCGACTCTTACTATTAGCAAACTTACCTCGACTGAAGTTGGCATTCAAGCTGAACGATGCAGACCTCCTGGAATCGCTCAACCTCTCCAACATGGTAGTAGACCAAAACCAATCCATCGGCACCATGGTTGGTCTTTCTAATCAGCTCGTCCTACGTGAAAGCAGCAGCGTTCTAGGAAGACTTCCCAGATCCCGCAGGGTCATCGTATCATTTGGGGAGAAGATCACTTTCCAAATGAGGGGCCATCACATTGACATATCCGTGGACACGAAATCCGAGACGTTCGTCAAATTCTACGAGTACAGAGTTGACAATGAACTTGGTCGACTCATCGGTGATGGCAGCCTGATCAGCAAACTGTACCAAGCATATCTGCATGCCCTAAGCAGTCACTGTCTTCCTGATCCGTTGACAGGAAAGACCGGTACCCAAGAAGCGCTGCATGTGCTGTCCAACGCTGGCTGCTTCTCATTTCGAGCTTTGGGCCCCTGCGAGAGGAAAATCTTGGATCTCCTCAGAGCATTGGCGCCTGCCCACATTTACTATCCGAGCCACCTGCAAGTAATGCAGTCAATCACATGGTTGCCAATTCCAACTTTAACACAGAATCAAGCTTTCCATTGGGCCACCCGGACGATATTTTCCCACGCAGAGCGCTTGAACGTTTTTGAGACTACGCCTCGCGATGGAGGACCTACGCCTCACCAAGCACCAAATGACCACTTACGATATCGCGCTGCGCGCCGGATGTCAGTGTACGTTCCCGATGGGACCATAAATATGCCCCCCCACATATTGACAGAGGCTAATTGCTCCACCCGTGATTTTGCCATGGAGGAAGGGGCTAAGAAAGAAGAAGTTGCTGCTACCATGGCTGCTAGCGTACTCGAATGGCCTTCGACATTGGATGGCTCACCCAAGCTGCTTGAAGCGCTTGTTGATTGGGATTGCGTTGGCTCCGAAAAAGCCATGCTGGCTTACAGCCGTAAATGGATTGTGCGGGACCTTGGGAGCACGTGGATTACAATTTACAACATCTGCCGCCAGAGCGATAAGACCAATGATCAATTCCGAATGGCGTTCAGCCTGTCTGCGATGGCCTACTTCTCGGAGAAAAATAGAAGTTTTGCTCCCATGCTCTTAGCCTTTGCCACCAACGACGCCTTTCGTAATTTGTCTCCACCGCGATGGAAATCTTATAAGACAGAGGTTGGTTTCAAGCCCCAAAGAGACCAGGTGTATCAACATGTGATTTCGCATGGCTCTTTTGCAGCCAGCAGTGAATCCCGTCTTGCTGTACATTATGAAGAGAGTACACTTGCCCACGCACGTCGTCGTAAAGAACTCTATCAGAAGCGTTTGAAGACACAAGCCGCCAGCGTGGCGGATCATTGCATGGCGCAGTGGCCCATTGAGCATCCAACTCTGCCCAGGACGCCACCGGATGAGTGGGTGTTTAGCGCAACTGAGGCCCTAGCACAAATCAAGGCGTTGTTCGAGACTCGGTTTCATAACCTGCAGTTAAAGGAGCATGCGGCTGCAGTTCAAAATGCATTGGATGGGATGAACCGATCGACAAACAATGTGAATTCAACAGGCAGCTACCACCCGCCGCCGTTGGCTCAACGACCCCTGAGACCACACGGTCATGCGATTGCTACCTTGGATAAACTTTTTCGACGAGAGCCCCCTATCATCACCGCATCCATGCCTACACTCTCATTCGAAGTCCTTCGACAGTTTCAAATTCCTGATGACACTGGGAAGCTGCGTGCCCTGTTGACACATTTCACCGGGAGCGAGAATAGTTTCCAACAATTGTATGGCGGCGATTTGGAGAAAAGCCGACAAAAGTTTAGCAACGATCAAATTCAAGTCTTCCCTTCGCGCATTTCGTACCCATTGTTTCACCTGGTCGACTATGGCCATCGCTGCTTGAAGAGTCTCCAGGAGGTTTCAGGCTGCGTTCGTGATGCCTTGTCCCCCTTCACAATTTCTCAGCATATGTTGCATATTGCTGGCCAATGGCCACACATCTCTTTAGGATCGCTGCTCAGGATTCTAGGCAATCGTCGTGCACACAACATCAGCCACACGTGGGTAAAGACACTGGCTGTGCTAGCACATCGCATGCTTCTATACCAACGTTCGCAACGTCTAATACACCTAGCCCACCTGGGAAATCCCGACGACATCTTGAAGGAGCTTGAGAATGACAACTATGATATCGGACAAGAAGATTGGTTGTTGATTCAGGTGAGAAATTCGCTGAACGTCAACGCTATGGCCAGTACCTGACTCCTACGATCCAGATCGACGGGAACTTCCAGGCGCGATCTATCCAAATTGAAGTCGCGAATGAGATGATATCCCCGGCGTCCCAAGAAAACAGTGTCTTACAGTTGAATATGGGAGAAGGAAAGTCGTCCGTCATAGTGCCTATGATCGCAGCCAGCCTGTCGGACGGGCATACATTGACCAGGGTCATCGTCCTGAAATCTCTCTCTGGTCAAATGTTCCAGCTCCTGGTTGAGCGATTGAGCGGTCTCGCAAATCGCCGAGTTTTTTACCTGCCATTTTCCCGGTCAGTCAAAATGGGGGCTTTACAGGTCAATACTATCATCGGCTTGTACGAGGAATGCATCAGAGAGCGCGGAATCCTAGTTGCCCAACCAGAGCATATACTGTCGTTCAAGCTTATGGGAGTGGAGCGCCTACTAAGCCCCTCTGGTCAGGATAATGTCGATATTTTTCCTAGCCTGTTGAAAGCGCAGCGCTGGCTGGAGGGAATTTCTCGAGATGTCCTTGACGAAAGTGACGAGATTTTGCACGTCAGATATCAGCTGCTGTATACAGTTGGCGTACAGCAAGCCCTGGAAGGACACCCGGACCGCTGGACCACCATTCAACAACTTCTATCACTTGTTCGAAAGCATGCACCACACGTTCATGAAGAATTTCCCAGTGGCTTGGAGGTTCAACTCGCGCGCCACGGGAACTTTCCTGTCACTCGCATTCTGAAAAGGACAGCGGGCAAACGTCTCATGGAATGTGTAATGGAGGACGTCATGAATGGCCAGGTGGCCAACTGCCCATTTGGAATATTCCCCGCAGATGTTCGTAGGGCGGCTGAACGGATCATTGTGGAAAAGGAGATACAAGTGGACGACGCTGTGAAGAAGTTGATCAAATACTGCAAGGGCAGTGAACTGTGGAAAGGAGTGCTACTCCTCCGCGGTCTTTTCGCTCATGGAATCTTATCCTATGTACTCAGGGAAAAGAGGTGGCGTGTGGACTATGGGCTAGATCTCAGCCGCTCTTTACTCGCTGTGCCCTATAGAGCCAAAGACATTCCAGCCACTAGAGCGGAATTTGGACATCCTGACGTCGCCATCACGCTCACTTGCTTGTCATATTTGTATGGAGGCCTGCGCGATAGCGAGATGAGCCTGTGCTTCGAATTGTTGTACAAGCTCGATAACCCTACGCAGGAATACGAGCATTGGGTTGAAAATGATCCCTCGATCCCCGAGCCTTTCCGGCACCTCAACAGCGTCAACATGGAGGATCCAAAGCAACGAGACACCGTCATCTTCCCAACTTTCGGGTTCAATCACCTCTTCGTTGATTTCTATCTATCTCAAGTTGTCTTTCCAAGGGCAGCTAAAGAGTTCCCTCACAAACTGGCAACCTCTGGATGGGATCTTGCAGAGAGAAAAGTTCGGCTCGTAACCGGATTCAGCGGCACAAACGACAACCAGCACCTGCTACCGACATCAATCACCCAGCGTGACCCGCTTGGTCAACTGAGCACAAATGCGAAGGTCCTGACGTATCTGATGCGCCCCGAAAACGACGCGTACATGTGCGTCCACGGAGCAGATGGTGGACAGCTGTCAACCAAGGACTTCTTGCAACATCTTGTGCAACAAACTCCGGAAATCCGAGTGCTATTGGATGTCGGCGCGCAGATGTTGGATATGCACAACGGGGAGCTTGCCACATACTGGCTGTACCTAAAGTCGGACGCTGCCGCCGTGATATTCTTCGGCGATAACGATGAGATGACCGTCATGACAAGGGACGGCCCAGAGCCTTTAATCTCTTCGCCATTTCGCCAGCAGCTTGAGAAGTGTTTAGTGTAAGTTTTTGAATGATTTAAAGAATGCTTATTTATTTATTTAATGATCT
Source organism: Athelia psychrophila (assembly GCA_001630335.1). Classification (NCBI taxonomy): domain Eukaryota; kingdom Fungi; phylum Basidiomycota; class Agaricomycetes; order Atheliales; family Atheliaceae; genus Athelia; species Athelia psychrophila. The sequence continues at coordinate 17,558 of KV417883.1, forward strand.
TAAATAGATACCTCGACGACGTCCACACTAGAGGGACTGACCTAAAGCTGCCCCGGGACACGCGGGCGGCTGTAACTCTCGGTCCTAAAGTGACAAAAGATCGATTGATACAAGGTCAGTATATGTTATCTCGACTGCTTCGCAATGGGGTTGACTTATCCATGGTTCTCAGGTTGCATGCGCATGCGGAAACTCGGCAACGGCCAGTCTGTGATGTTCTTCGCACCTTCGGAGGTCGACGAGAAGATTCGCGTACTCGCGACAAAAACTCCCAATGAAGACATCGAGGTCATGGACATTCTACGGTGGTCAATGACCGAGACCTGCACAGACATACAACATCATGCTCCAATGTGGGCAGAGCAAGGCTACGACCATGATAGGCGTAACACTGCATGGCATGAAACAGCTTATAGCTCCTCTAGAAACGACTTGAAAGCCGCCTGGCTTCGGCCTGAAGCTCACACCCTGGCTGAGTTGTATGGAGATGGCCTCATACCAGAGTCTTCCTATAGCGATCTGTCGGAATTTTCGCAAAGTGATGTATCGGAGTTTTCGCAAAGTGATCGTGTTGCGCAACCCGCAGAACACAGTATTAGGGCTATAGACCAGCGTTGCAAACTTCTGGGGGTGGTTCAACTCTCGAATATGCAGATGGAGGAAGAGCAAGAGCGTGAGGTCGCTCACGAGGTTCAAACGGAACGTCAGGTTGAGCGGCCACCTAAAGCAGAAGCTGCCGGGCATGAGGTCCATCCTGACCTCTCTCACCTCGTCCAAAACGGCATCATTCCTGTGGGTTCATCGCAGTTCCTACCTGCGTTTTCTATGATATCTGGATCTCCATCAGCTCTTGGAGAGCGCCAAACTTGGTCTCCGATGTTACTGGCTACTAGGGACTTCTCCTCAACGGTAAAAGGTCACCAGAGCGGTCATGGTGAATACCTTCGGCCAGTTAACTGGATCCTATCCAGTAAAGCCCCAAACCCCGAAATGCTTGTACTACTCAGCCCTTACGAAGTCAATCATCTCCTACCAGAAATCAGGCAGAGCAAGCAGGTGCACCTTCATATGTATTCCCCACGGATTACACATGCCATGCAATCACTGGAAGACCTCACATTCTATTGCATTCCTCCCCTTCCATCTTCATGGAGGGCCCCACCCAGACCAACGATGACACATTTAAATCTCTGGGCGGGTCAGCTATACTTGATGGACCATCCGACTTATGAGCAACTTTGTCTGTTCTTAGGCCTATCCACCAATGAGATTCAGCGCCAAGGGGAGATCGAAACGCAACCCGATGGTTTTATCAGACCAGAACATCGAATCCACACTTTGCTATCCCAGTGTGCTTTCGCAGAGAGTCCTGTTCCATTCCTGAAGAACCTGATCGCATATCGTCGCAAGGGCATGGGGTACTCGATGACGCACATGGGAAAGATACTAGCTGCGCTACCTCTGATAGAGGAAGATTTCAACATTTGAGTGAGTATTGAAATATTATTCGTCGAGAACGTTCAACGTAGACTCTGAGCCGTTTTTCCAGCCCTTGCTCTTTCTTGTACTGTTTTCCTGATGCATCTTGATGATATATTTGGCTATATAGTTAGATTTTTTTGCATCAATAGTGAAAGATTCAATAAGTAAATACAATATACACAAGCCTTACGCCTCAATCGATGATGCATTTGGATTTGAGTCTCGCGCGGCCGGGCCGCCCATGAGTCGGCTACCGTAGTCTTGCCCTCTTACATTAACGTATCGCTCATCCGCTTTCAACTCTGAGGCAGTTAGCCTGGTATGAATTCGAGAGATCGAGAAGCCACGTCGACGTCCTACCAAGAGGCTACTTTTATCTATCAGTCCACTATCGATATCTCAAACCTTCGCGACTTTGTTCGCGACTCTCTGACTCAGAGCTTGTCCACTTAGCAATCTCGTAGCTCTTTGAAGGCGGTTGTTATGGAGTCCGGACGCTGTAGAGAAACCCAATTCCGAGAGGCAGAAAGCTGCAGAAAGATAGTTGCGTTCGTCAGAGGCTATCACAGGGCGAAAGACCAACAACAGGTTGGTGAAGGTACTTATGCTGTGATGTACCGTGGTAAGCTGGCTGACCATTGAACTGGAAGATTTTACGCTCAGTGGATTACCAGGTCACGAGGCTTCCACCGGGCGAAAAGTAGCTATCAAGAAAATCAAGGTTGGCCAATTTAAAGACGGTCTTGACATGTCTGCCATACGTGAAATGGAATATCTCCAGGAGTTGCAACACCAGAATGTAATCGCAATACGTCGCCATACTGTTTGCCAGTAACATAACCCACACTTATCCTTTTCACCAGCTTCTCGATGTATTCTCGTCGAAAACACATCTCAATCTCGTGCTGGAATTCCTGGATTCTGACCTTGAAATCATTATTAAAGACCACTCCCTTATATTCCTTCCTGCCGATATCAAGAGCTGGATGGCCATGACCTTCCGCGGGCTTGATTTCTGTCACCACAACTTCATTCTGCATCGAGCGTGTAGCCCAGCAGTGGCCAGTTCCCCAAGACACCACTGCGTGACTTGTTCACCGCAGCCAGTGCCGATACTTTGAACCTGCTCAACAAATATCTCTTGTATGAGCCAAGAAAACGGATCAACGTCAAAGAGGCCCGCAACTCTTTAGCTTCTCATTGCTCTTTGCTGATCTCCTCGGTGCTGGCGTTGTACCACACGTACTTTACGGTGCTCCCATTCCCTTCGCTGAACCGCATCCCTCAAAGCTTCCCAAAGCTGCCAACACAGTTGTTGCTTCTTCACGTGCATTGGAAGAAGGACGGCCCGAAAGTCAAGGCTGGTCCCGCCAAGATTGAAGCGCAAGTTGACGAGCCCGGGCGAAGATCTTGCACAGCGATCCATTGCGTGGCCTCTAGACTTTTCCCAGCCCAAGCAGATATGAGTTTGCGGGGAACCCATCAAGACTCCTGGATGTTTGTTCCCGCCATCATAATGCAATTACTCCGTTTTGCAATTGCAAACTGGGCTATCATATCCGAGTCATGTATCCAACGTCTCGCAGCATCTCACCCTCTGTCTTGCGCGTAGTAAAAGCAAGTTCACAATCACATTGTATCCTTTCATGTTTGACTGTGGTGAGAGACTTAATGAGACGCGGGAACTAATGTGAAAAATGTAGGTACATGTGCATACTATACTCGGTACATTGCTCGATGCTGTCGAAAAGAGTGTATATCAGCGGTAGTAGCGGCCGGCGGTGGCTGTGGTAATAGTTTGTAGCAGCAGCAGTGATATGGAAGAAGATAAAGATAAAGATAACATGTGACCACAGGCCACCACAGGTTTGTTTTTGACCGTTAGAATACGCAACACGAAGAACGCATACCAGCGCCCATAAGTTAACTGTATGTTTGATTCAAAACACAGAATTTACGATCACCCAGCTTGACAATGAGTGCAGCAAACTCCCCGGCGCGCTGGTGACACACTATTTCCCGACTCAACGTGATTTTGCTGAACAGTCGAGCGCTCGAGGACAGACGTCGACGTACTGTAAGTGCGGATATCTCGGGGATAGATGCGATGACGCACTAGTGCTGCCGGGTGAGGTATAGTTAGAGTTGCGAGCTGATGTCAAGATTATTCGCCATGTCTTTGTCCACCTAAATATTTTATCATCCATCAGATAGGCCTCAGAGGCCGGCTTCTACCAGAACTTCAACATCCAAATGCTCAATCCGGTGGTTGTCCGGTAGCCGGAACCTCCAGCGATTCGCGAACCTTCCTCTCGACCTTCCCGCCTCTTCCCGCAGTCAAATCCCGCTCGAGCCTCCCCAACGCTCTGTGAGCCGTGCGTGGCCGGCTCCCGGCCGGCTACCCTACTTAACTTAGCGACACTAGTATTCTTGAAAGCAAAGCTAGCTCCGTAAATGTCTTCCAACGCGCTCTCGAGCAAGAGCAAGCCTCCTTCCGTGCAAGCTTGGGGCAATTGCGACCCTCTGAATCATCTCGTTCGCGCGGGCCTGGTTAACGCGCTCGCCTCCCTGGCACCCGCACAATTAAGCGATGGCGATGGCTCTGCAACTATAGTATGTGCGCTTCAATGGCTGTTTGTCCCGCTTTATCTCGGCGTCTAGCAAACTTCTGTGAAGCTTCTGCCGCCCGAGATCGACCTTCCCCGCCCATTTGTTCACGCTCGCCGGTCTCCTGCGCTCGCTCTCCTGCACGATTTATACCACCAGATACGTCTCAAGGGACGCCTTCCCTCATTGATCTCGACTCGGAGCAAGCTTTCGTGAGGATTCTGCCCCTCTAATCAACCTTTCGTGCCTTTCGAGGTGTGTGCCGTGCTCACTGATAGTGGTTGAAATATTTATTCCGTGATAGGGCTCCCGGCGGAACCGCCCCCGTGAACATCACCAGAGGCGCTATGACCGTCCTAAATAGGGCAGCACCTTCTTACTCTGGCAGCGTACTGGTTATTTATATTACACTGCCGACATCGGGGAATACTTATATCTTCCCTGGCTCCACCGCGGAGAAACTGGGATTGACCGGTGCGGGCAAACAGGCGATTCTCGACACCGGCACCACCCTCAACCACGTGCCCACGAAACTGGCCAAGACGTACAACGCGCAGTACCGAGTACAGGGCTTCAAGCCCCTGTTAAGTTCGTGGAGGATGAGGATACGCACTACATCGCCTGCAACGCGACCGTGCCCAAGTTCGAAGTCGTTATCGGGCGGAAGACGTTTACGGTGGATGCCAAGAACCAGATCCTGCCTTCGGGCACGAACGAAAAGGGGGAGGCGGTGTGCATCTCTGGTACACAGGATGACGGCGACCCCCGGCTTCCAACGTCGTCAAGAACACGAACACGCTCACCCAGCGGAAGGCATGTTAAGTTTCTCGCTCTCATTTGGACTATCAGGACGCTTCCTGCGCATTGTATTGTAATTTGAATTCGTACTTAGTTTCATTGCTGAGCATGTTATTACGCAGACAACTTTGAGCTTATTGCATCTGTGTGGAATAGTCTATAGGTGATGTCTAGAACTGTGACAAATTATGCCGGAAATCATTATGAAGGTGGTGGGGGAACTTATCTGGTCTGAGGCAAGGAGTCTAGGGTGGTAAATTCAACTCAAGCAGACGCCAGACAATAATTATTCGAACCTGCGCGAACTCCGGATACTATACCATGTCTGGCGTCGACAGCGGCGCAGCGCGTTTTCGATCGGACGCGCACGAATGACAATGTGACCGTGTTAATGTCTCTTCTCACCGCACCACCGACGTCCACTAGTGCTGGCAACCTCCGACACTTTTGGCATTAACCATTCTCATCCACATCGCACGCTCGCGGAGATCAATGCTTTAGGCTGTCTAATGCTGTTCAGTCGCTCTGCCTTGAATCAAAATGGAAGCAAAGCTTTTCTTGTTGGACAACGGCAATGGCGCCCATCTTCTCAAACGAGCATCTGAGGAGCCGCTTCACAATACCTACCTGTATTTGTCTATGCATTCTCATAAGCTGTCCAACTTGCAGATCGCCTCGTGTGCCGTCTGAGATCCCGAAGCCCCGGTGAGGGCATTGTTACCCTTTGTGCTGATCTGCGCATTGGCGGATTTACCAGGAATCAAAAACGTGTTGTGGGTACACCAGCGCTGGAAACAACTCCAGCGCGCTCGCGTTTATCGATAACAACTATCACTGCCAACGCACTCATTTTCCCATCTGCCCACACACATCCACAATTTTAAACCGCAAATATGAACAAAAGTGCCCTCGAATACATCGCCAATCACGCGTTCTTTCCGCCAAAGCTACCCCAGGAGGATGATTACCAGATATGCCACGAGGGGGCTCTTTGCTCGAGTGTAGTCAACTCGGCATTGGCGTACAGGGAGCACATTCCTGCTGACGACCGGGAACGATGGGACAATATCACGAAGATGCTGCAACATCTACAAGCCACCCAAGAGTTTGAGTCTCTCTACAAAGAGAGCCTCAGAGAATCCATCGCAGGCATGCAGACCGGAGGTACGTTGCAGCATTTTAGCTTGAACTCCCTTTCAAGAAAGCTAATGTGGGCGTAGACATCCGCGCTCTCTATATTCGTGCACAGAATGCGGGGCTCGTAATCAGGAAGCTCCATGACGAAACTGTCTTTGAGACGTTTGAGGTGTCCCTGCCCAACGCGACGGTCATGGCAGCTGAAGGGAAGATACTGAGGAGCTTTCCAGGCCCTGTCATCGCAGTACCTCACATCACTGCAAATAACCCTCTGTTTATTGAAGAACTCTCGACATTTCTCGTCCAGATGCACGTCGATGTTATCGAGCCACCAACGACACGGAAAGCTGGCTCAGAAGTCGATGAAATCAGGGATACCACAGCGCCGTACTATATCACACAACTGCTCACGGGCATCTTGCGGGGGATGGGGAAACCCGTAGAGGTCAAGCGCATTCAGAAAAGGATTGCCGAGGACGTTTTGTGGAGAGATGCGTTAGCGCCATGGCGTCGCTCTCCGATATGGCTTGTCATTCGGGTGGCTCTCCAGACCTCACTCGCCAAAGAAGAATACAAAGTCTTTATGGTGTTTTCATTGGCACGAATGCTGCACGATGCCTTGGCAGCAGATTTTCCAAGCGATGTTATCTTCTGCATGAGGAGCAAGATGTGCAGGCGACTCTACAAACTCGGTCATGCCGCACCACATTTTGCCCAAGCGAAGGTTCAGGAGGTGGCAGAAGCGGCACAGAGCCTCTTGGGAGAGAGGTGGACAGAGGCACAGAGACCCGCACCACCACCGGTCCATTGGGCTCCGCAAACGCTGGATGTTACAGCTGACACCACGCTATCTCTCCCTCACAGTGGTGAATATCTGCGCGAAGTGTACAAAAAGGACATTGCGCGCGATGCACCCAGTCCCT
>KV417885.1:0-37551 GCA_001630335.1 Athelia psychrophila
ATTTAAATCCCGTGCTTGGTAGCTCTCAATTTCTCACCCTTCGCCGCTCTCAGATGGACTCTTGGAAAGTCGCAGTCCTCGGTGACGGTTCGGTTGGGAAAACCGCTTTGTCTGTCAAAGTGCGTGTTCATCACAATGAAATGTTTCTGCCATATCTCAGACATTTACTCAGTTCACGCTCAATTGCTTCATTGGTAAGACTTTCCTGCTCACGTCCCTAAACCACGTTCACCTCACCCGCTTTCTGACGTTTTTACAGAGGTGTGTAACTACTCTCTCCGATGCGAAGCACTAACTTACCGTACCATGTAGACCTACGACCCGACGATAGAAGACACATACCGCAAACAATTTGTAGTTGACAACAAAGTGGCCCTCATGGAAATCACCGACACTGCTGGCCAGGGTCAGTGCTCTCATGATTATGCATCATTCCTCTCGTCTGACACCCGATACAGAGGAATATGCGACATCAAGCCAACAGTGGATCCGGTGCGTCGTTCTTTTCATAGCAAGACAACATATATACTTAGGCTGTGATACAGGGATGGCCAGGGTTTCATTCTCGTCTATTCAGTCGATTCCAGATTGTCATTCGACAGGTTGGAGACGTGGCGCCAGTCCATACTTCTGGTGAAGCCTTCCTCGACATTCATGCTGGTTGCCACCAAGTCCGACAAACCGCCGGAGGAGAGGGAGGTATTGAAAGAAGAAGGCGCAGAGAAGGCGAGATTGTTTGGTTGTCATTTTGTGGAAACGTCAGCGAAGACGGGGCATAACGTGGATCACCTATTCATTAGTATGATTCGGATACTACGGGGCACCCAACCCACGGACACAGCTCGTTCATCTCGGATTGATATAGAGGGGCAGAAACCGTCGAAGTCGAAGTCGAGGACGTGTTTTATTTTTTGACTGGCTTCATGTTGCAATCTGGAACATTCACATTAGGTTCTCTTCTATCTGAGCATACCTCATCGTATACCAACCTACCCGATGCACGACTCCTAGTGTATATCTACACACCTATATTCCTTCCATCTAGATTCCACATTGACTTTCATACCGTTTATACCACCCATGCCTGTTATATCATACACACATTTTCTGAGCAGAAGGCCGACCAAAGCTTGCGGTGCGATAGTGAGTCGGAGATGTTGAGCACAATTGTATTTCCCAGGCCGTTGCGAACAATTATGAACCCCATCTGAGTCTACAAGGCTTGCTCATGCCACATTGTGGCCGAGGTCATACGAAGAACTACCGAAATGAATGATCTTTCTTACAAGGCGACGGAGGGCGAGGGCAGCGAGCTGAGCAACACCAAAGCTGCCTTATCTGGCATCAAGTTTCGAGGCCAATTTGAGGCTCATAATTTGCTTACTTATATTTCAGAAAAACACACACCATCTGCCATTTGTCACCACTTGAACTTCGCTCGTTTTCTTTAAAGCTGCAGGTGGCTCGGATTACTTGTCCTGGAGTTCCGAGTTTGATCATCTTTCAGATATGGACAGTTGGAGAGTAGCAGTTCTCGGTGACGGCGGGGTGGGTAAGACAACGTTGGCAGCACAAGTAAGCGATCATTGTGATTTATTGCTTTCTCCGTTGCTCAAACAAACATGTAGTTCACCTTCGATTCGTTCCTTGGTAAGACCCCGTTAAGTTGACGCCAGACCCCTGTCATCTGATCCCACTTTCTTCGCTTTTAGATGTTCGCGACCATTGTGTCTAGCATGAAGCGCGTAATTCACAGTGCGATTTAGACTTCCAACCCGATCCTAGAAGATGTGTACCGCAAACAAGTACTAGTGGACAACAATGTGTGCTTTGTAGAAATTATCGATACCGCGGGCCAGGGTCAGTGCCCTCTTCATTATACCTCATTCCTATCGTCTGACACCCGAAACGGAGGAAGATTGGGCATTGAATTCGGATAAATGGATTAGGTGCGTAGTTATTTGCATATAAAGGCAATGTACTCTTAAGCTGGTGGAAAGGGACTGTCAGGGATTTCTTTTGGTCTACTCGATCACTTCAAGATCTACATTTGACAGGATAGAGATCTTCCGGCAGTCGATGCTTCGAGTGAAGGGGCCAACACCGATTTTTACGCTGGTTGGAAACAAGTGCGATCAAATGTACGCGAGGGAGGTATCAAATGAAGAGGGTGCAGCCTTGGCGAGATCGTTTGGATGCAATTTCGTGGAGACATCGGCAAAGACAGCACATAACTTGCATTATGTATTCACTAGTTTGGTTCGGACTCTACGGAGCGCCAAACCCTCGGACGATGAGACGAAGAGGCCGAAGAAGAAGTGTCATATTTTTTGAAGGGCTTAATGTTTCGATTTGGGTTACGATACTTACGATTTCTCCCTCTGATGAAAACTCAGTCACCTATCGCTGGTCATGGGATGTTCAGGATAGAAATGTGTAGTAGAAAAGGATAATGATTGAATTCACAAGGGGGTGCATATTGAAGTGAGTCGTATGTAAGATTCCGACTGAACCTTGAGCATGTTCGTCCTGGTGAACGAATGCCAAAGGTCGCGAACATGCTAATGATGTGCACTTGGGGTGAGAAGTCCAGTGCTAGCGTGGAAGTGCAGGTGGTCCATATCATTAGCATGAACTGCGGTGGAGCCTACAATCGTCTGGAGCCTGTGGTAATCGTATCAGCTGCCATGTCTAGGAAGACCCAGAATGTGCCTTCTGGGATACGTATGGTCATCTATACGAGTGCTCGAAAGGGATAGGTCATACGTCATGGCAATTCACTCCATCCACCACTCGGTACAACAGCTCTAAGATTTGGAGTGGGACCCAGTCTTGACCGACACTAGTGTCCAATGCCCACATCCCTGCCAATGTTCTTGGCATTGAGCAAAGTGTACAGTGAAGAAGGATCTTGCAGGTTTCGGATACGTAGTTGATTGGCATTCGTGGGGTATAATGGGGCTTGAGGTCATGAGAGGAAAATGTGGACCCTTGTGGGGAGGAACCGCCATCAGCTTAATGACGACTGATAAACGGAAAAGTCCACTGACCAAAGCAAATCCAAAAGTGCATATCTCCTTCAGAATGCTGCAATATCAAGATTGGCTTAATCCATCGTTGGTGGGCGCTCGCGCTAAGGATGCATTCTGGCTGCGCTTGAGAGACCGGTGAGAAGAGCTGCTCATCAATATGCAGTGCGCTCCACGGAGAATAGAGAGGCCACAATGAGATATCAGATGCCTTGGATAGGGGAGTCTGTGCGTGAGTGCGTTGAAGGTCATCGCGGAACGAAAGGCCGGACACAATGCGACGCGACAACGAATCTTCTTCCGACTCTTCACTGACGGCCAGAGGTTACTCGGCTCGTCGCACTTCTCAAAGACTCTCTGGATATAGGTCGTATGTCCTGTCGCAGACGAATAGGTGTGCTGAGAGATTCTCTTAGACGTCGTTCCAGGTCTTGCCTCCTGTCCACTTGAGCATGCCTGGCGTGTGTGTCTTGTGTCTTCGCAAATGCATTCGGCGTGATATACCCAAAGCGAAAAACGTTTGCTGATTCGGAGAAACAGGATTACACCGCATGTCATATGGGTCTCGGGTCGTCCTTCCAATGGCAGCGGTAATGTATGTCATGATTTATTCGCGATGCACATTCAAATTCCTGCCGGAGATCCGAGATATCCATGGACCCTTGCTTCATACCATGTATCAATTTCGGGAACCCTGATAACGAATCGTGCCACTTACCACCGGGCACCAGGCACTCATAGGAGACTTTGGGCGCGTAACAATAAAGGTCCGCGAAATCCACGTTCCTGTGGGCATAGCGAAGCTCATTGTGCTCGGGGGTGTCTCAGATGTACTCTGCTGCGACCCTCCTGCGTGCTCGAACGTATTTCCCACTGGATGAGGACACTGCGTAAGGGCCCATGGTTGGCACATCCTTCTTTTTCATCAATACCATGATGGTATCGCCACAGATCGGAAGACTCACATATTCTCTTGGGAGGGTAGCCACTCGTCTTGGCCTCGAAAAAGTGGGCCCAGTGCACCTTCCTTTGGGCCTAGCAAAGCTCATTGCGTTCGGGGGTGTCTCGGGTGTATTGTGTTGCGGTAGCGCTATGTCCTCGAGGATAGGTTCCATTGAACGAGACTCTGCAACGGCCCGTCGTTCTTGTTCGTCGGTGGACTGGTGGCATAGCCCGGATTAGGAGACATGCCTATTATCTTAGGTGCATATCTCAGAACACGAAATCCCGCGTTGGCCCAAGCATATTTCCTCGTGCCGACGATACTTGCGCTCGGCAGCGGCGCACTTTGGGATGGGGAGGCTATCCGACTGCGGTATTATTCGTTAATACATCGTTGGGATGGCCTAGGATTCGAGTGCACCTTTTTCTCCCCTCCACGGCCCGTCGCTCTTGTTCGTCGGTGGTCTGGTGGCATAGCCAGGATTAGGAGCCACGCCTATTATCTTGGGTGCATATCTCAGAACACGAAATCTCGCGTTGGCCCAAGCATATTTCTTCGTGCCGACGGTACACGCGCTCGGCAGCCGCGCACTTTGGGAAGGGGAGTCTATCCGACTGTGCGGTACTCCTGGTTAATACATTGCTGGCATGGCTTAGGATTCAAGCGCACCTTTTTCTCCCCTCCTGGTTTCTTCAAGGTCCCTAAATGCTCTGACGATCCGAGCGTTTTCCCGCCTCAGGGTAGTATTGCAATTTCTGCCCTCCCCGTTATTTGGCATGGGGGCATTGTGTTGGCTGCGCGCTTATCCTTTGACGCGACTTAACGAGGGTCGGCTTTTTGCGCGGCGAGAGCTGAAGAATGAAGATTCTAAGAGCGAGGAGGAAGGGAATCCGTAGGCCTCAGCAAAAGACAGAAGGGATGAGTCGTGGGTATAATGCCGGCGGACGAATAAATGTTTTGTGGTATCAAGTCATGGTATGCGTTCTTATTTGCCACAGTTCCATATTGGATATCGCTTCAAGCGCACCTTCTTGTTGGTTGTCTTTTACCACCACTACCACTGCATTTCTACCACTCCAACTAAGACCTAATTCGAATTCTTTCATCTTTTCCTCCATTGCCTACGCCCACTGCCGAGCTTACACACCCTGCTACCTCTGGAATCTACTGCTCGACACGTCCTGAAAACAGCCACTGACGCTATCGATGATACGCTCAACAAGCTCCCTTGACATCACTTCAAATATGGCCCAGGACAAATATCCGGCACGAGGCAGAGCACCTCGGTCTTCATCCACATCGTCTATGGCAACGATACGGGAACCTAAACGAGGAGGCGGCGTGGCAGGGCATGGCGTCGCTGAAGAATACAGCGGACGAAAATTCTCCATTGTCTTGCCAAGGAGTACAACGGACAACAATAGCAACGCAGACGCGTCTGGTCAGTCGAATACGCGACGCATATTGTGAACGACAATGCTCATTTCCTCTATGCTATGAAGACATCAGTGACATTTTGTACGAGTTTCCTAGGGTGGCCCTCGCGTCTACCGTGACCACCGGCAGTGGCAACACCTCTGTCTTGATGTCTCAGCCGCCATACCTGACGACGTTGTATCATAACTCTCTTCCGGGGCGCGTCACGTTCTTCGATAACCGAAGTCGTTCGGTCATCGAAGGAATCGCAATATGTAATCGGCACATCCATCCTTCTCCGTTGGATGCTACAAGTCCCCATCATGTGTGGGCTGCCCGGCTGTACCTCATCACGACGGAACCGAGCACGGCTCCTTCGCCTTCCGATACCTGTATCGATATGGAATGGACGATTTTGGATGATGTGAATGCCCCCCTTCGCACACATCGTGCCACGTATCGGGGGGTAATGACCGGCAAGACCGTATCCGACATCCAATCCCCGACAGGCTGGCAGCAAAGCAGCGAGTGTTCCAAGCGCACTTGGGCGTTGGACTTTGCCATTTCGATCCCACGAGCCCATTGGACGCATACTGGGCGAAGCAAGTGCTCGCTTACTGCTTCTGTCATAATGGGTTCAACGACGGCGACTCACGTGAGTAACAGTGGTGGAGACCGGGCAACGGGTAGTGCCACCCATTTGCATCACAAACTACCCTTTGTATATCTTGCGGTTTAATCTACTATGACGGTCGAGAATGATTCTCCATACCTACCGATTTACGACATACCTACCGGCCTGCTGGATACAATAGATATAGCTGCACGAAGCACCACGTCCGAGATAGCATTGGCGTTACGCTGCAAAGGGAACTTCAGATGAGAATTAAGCTGTCCGATTAGAGCATGCCACCTCGATGCCACCGGATGAATCCGACTCCCGAGAAGCGGAAGGCTTTGGTATCTAGACAACAACAAATACCTTGTATTTCTCATGACATCAATATCTTCTTCTCTCACACCATGTGCGCGTGGGGTGACTGCCAGTGCAGCTGAGAGTCTGTTGACTCGAGGTGACTCGAGTCGAGAATCCCCACCTCGCTGGCAGAATTTCGCCATATGGACATTAGGTGTCGATGAGCGAGCGCTCTCTGCGAGAATTTCCAACTTCGAAAGCATCGGTGTCAGCTCTAGGAGTCAGATGAGATACCGAGTCGGTGCTATCTCATTCGATCCGCCACCCCGTAATTGAAATATTAAATTAAATTGTCCTCGTTCGCATTAGCACCGTGACGTCAACTGTCATCCCGTCATCTCTTTCAGCATTCGCCAACTGAAATCTTGTCGCACCACACCTGAAGGACATCTTTAATCACAACATCTGTTTCAATGGAGGGTCAAGCTCCATCAGACAGGGTCTCGGACCGCTGTGAGTACGAACGGCGCACTGCATCTGCTCATGGAACCCACAACTTGCTCTAGTCGGCAAAGCCGATTCAGATATCTCGTTCAGATCCTGCGATGGAATCCTCTTCAAGGTTCACTGCGCCAATTTGAAGGTTTGCTCAGAGGGCCTCTCCCCACCGGAAGGAACGACCACTGAGGCAGAGGTCGTATCCCTGACCGAGGACGGAGCTACCTTGGAGCTGCTGTTCCAGCACATGTATCCTCAACGTCAACCGGATCTGAGAAAGTTCGAGTTCAAGCAATTGGCAGACCTGGCAGAGGCGGCGGAGAAGTATCAAGTATACACAGCAATGGAGATATGTCACGCCAGAATGGAGTACGCTGCCTATTCATTGCTCGAAGCTCTGCTATGCAGTCAACTGATGCGACGCGTTTATAGGGAGGCATACCCTCAGCATCCTTTCGAGGTCATGATGTATGCGATGAAACACGGTTATGCAGATCTGATGGACAAATCAGAGTTAAAAGCATTGGAGGTATCGCCAACAACGGCTTTCGAGAGCTTCAAACCTGAAGTATATATCGCATGGGTGATTCACAAAATTATAGAAGCAGACATGAGACTCATGCATTTTCAGACACGTTATTACGCCCAATGGCTGGACCTGCTCGCAAGCTTTCACAACATGACAACTACAATATTTGTCCATTCACCCCATTCGCACAATAATAATCATAGCATATGGTTAATGTGTGTTTGTGGCTCATTGATTAGGCCAGCAGCATTGTTGAAGTTGCATAGTATCTGCGATGCAGCCACCCGTGCATGTAACAGTGAGGTATGTTTCTATTGCAAGCGCAGCGTCGATGACTGGAGGGACGGCGAGCTGAAGCAGGGAATGGAGCGTATGAAGAAATTAAGTAACTTTCTATGAATATAACTCTGCTACACAATGAAAATTCGCCCCCACCCACAGACTATTCTGGGGTTCAGCCGTTTGGTGCGAGTGGCCGATTAACATCGGCAGCTCTCGTACCTTCTGCAATATGTGTTAGCGTTGCTTTTGATACCTTGAGCTTTCCTGCAACAAATTTTTCAAGGGGGTATGTAGGTACTCTGAGTGCTTCTCTTGTATTCAAGTTGACACCCAATGATAGCACACTTACTAGTAGTAATGTCCATGAGCGCCGCTGTCCCGCCACCGTACAGTAAGGCGCCACAACGGTGGCTGTCAATATGGTGGAAGGTCGTTAAGGGGTGGATGTGCAAGAGGAAGCAAAGCAAACGCACCAACACAACATCTGGTACAAGATGGGCCCCATTCTCCAGTACGGCTCGATGGTGAGACAAGGGCGGAGGGATGAGTGGGTAAGCGGGCTATAGCCTATACTGTGCCATGTTAGCGAAGATCAAATCGCCAGGAAATATAGCAGGAAACTTATCAATGAACGTGGATTGAGTCGCACTAGACGCATCGATCATCGCTTCATATCCCCCCCTCCCATTTTCGAACACCCGCCTCCCGCATCACGCCCATTGAACCATCCATCACGATCCGGCCCATTTGAAACTGCCTGGGCAAATTTCAGGAGAATAGTTCACGTTGAGCGCTGAGCGCTGAGCATCAATATAACTCTCTAATCCTCTGCGGTCCTTGCTCTTAGACCTGAGGTTTGCGGAACGAAAAGGGCGGAAGATACGGAGGCGGCATTACCGGCGTGGAAGTCTTCAGAACTTGCACAGAGTACTATATCATTACGACCTTAGGTTCAGCCTGATTTCTTGTGACCGAGGACTTTGGTAAGTTCACATGTTCGGATGGACTTCTGACGTGGGACAAACTTGCCTTAGGTTCAAAACGAGATCCAAAATAGCGATTTGCCAAGCTTTTGGGTGGCTCGGGCGAGGCTCGGGCGAAGATATGTCACAAATGATGTTCATGGCCCATCAAGGCTGCGAATGAAACGGCGAGCGCGATCGAGAAGTGGCAGCGGAAGAGATTTCGGCGTGTTGCCGAAATCACGTGATGCGTTCGAGTATTGCGGGAAAAAATGTAATTTTCTTGTCGATAGTTCTCAAGCCTGCTCCACCTGGAGGATTGGGTGGGCACCAGGCAAGCACCAGGGCAGGGAAGAGGAAGTGTGACCCACTCACTTTCTCACGCCTCGGTGACTTGTCAAAGTTATCATCCTCACTGCTTGCTCGCTGCCCGAATAAATGTATATGATAAATACCTAAGTAGCCGTTATGAGCGATCTACCCACGGCTAACGCTTATCAGAAAACAGAGGTGCGTGTTCTATCCGTCAGCCCTTAACAGGACCATTTGTTCGTTATTATACGCCACCCTGTATGGATATAGAGCTCCGTCTCCCGAGCACTTCCTCTAGCACATCGATTCCCAAGCATGGCACTTCCCGAGAAAGGACAGCCGTTGAGTGAACGTTCTCGTGGGCTTGCATTTGCATCCGCAGCTGTGCCTGTATTCATGCCAAGCCAGGGGGCTGACAGATGCCAAGCGCTAGCGCTCCTCCGGGCCGAGAAATGGACATATAAAGCCTTATTTATCGATGCACCACCAGGCTCAGTTTCCCCCATTCTAACATCCTGTTACTTGGATTCCCTTAGAAAAATCCTATCATTGCGGTGGCTAATTACCCTTGCGGTCGTTTAACCTTCAGTGGGTGTGAAATTATCTATCTCAGTTGGATGCCAAGGAACTCATATTTATGTATGCCAGAAAGCTGAGCTCAGAACCGGTGTCTACTACTTTGGCATATATATCACCGCTGACTAAGTATAAGCCATCCGGTGCGTGTGTGATTGTCTGGCGTAAAGGCGTAGTATCTGACATCGTCTATCATTTTGCAGTCCACATGGTCGGCTTCACTTCGGCTTCGCGGCGGGATGCGACTCCATCGCCCATCGCCAAGGCCTCCTCCGAAATTATGTCTGCTTTCTTCAGAGAAGCCTTCAAGTACAACTCAACCAGGACATCTGTGACTCTATCCCACGTTTCTCGTACCTGGAGACAAATCGCAATCAATGATCCATTTCTCTGGAATAGTATCGATGTGTCTCCTCAGGGACCATCTGCTTTCTCGAAGTTATGTCTAGAAAGATCGCAGCAGGCTGATCTCGATGTCCGCTACTCGGATGATGTCGAGTACGAATTGAACGAGGAAGAGGTCGCACCATTCGATCCAGCTATGCTCCATCTATACCGATGCCGCGAGCTCGAGCTCGTATTTGCAGACCGATCCTGCGCTTTCGCCGTCTTGAATAGTCTGAAGCGCAAAGCTGCACCGAGACTGGTCTTTTTCGAGGTTGTTCTCGACGGAAATGGCAGGTTTTGGACCCATCAGGATCGACCCGGAGACATATTCACCGGCGGAGCCCCTCTCCTTACATCATTGACCCTTCACGGAGTCAGTCCTCTCGAATGCCACGTTCCATTGTCGAACATCATCAAGCTGTCGCTGACAGATTTCGGGCGGCATAGTCACCAGTATCCTGACCTCTACCCATCGGAATTTGTCGCGGTCCTACGCGAGGTGGCATCCACCTTGAAACACTTGGAACTAGATGGAAGTCAAGTTTTTTCGACGGACGAGAGCCCGTGGTCGGCGGTGGAGCTGCCAGTGCTCGTCACTCTCAACATCCGAGATGAGGATGAGGAACACCGCGAAGAATGCGAGGACTATCAGAGTAACTTTTGGGAGTTCGTCAGAATGCCTGCGCTGGAGGATTTATCGCTTTCCTTTCTCGGCAGCTCGCAGGTGGCAGAGGTCTGGCTCGCTTTGAAAGGAAAATGTGGCGCTCGAGTAAAGTCACTCTCATTGGTGAATGTGGGGCTGGAGGAAGTAGAAGATACACTCGCGGAAAGATTTCCAAATCTGCACAGCTTGTCGTTGGGCGATGGAATGATTTTGAACGTCCTCACAAGCCTAGTAGATGGCGACGAGCAATGCGCGTCATCCGGAGAGACAGTTGAGTGCCCGGAGCTTCAACACCTCACACTGGAGGATTGCTACGAAGACGAAGATGCAGATATCGTTCAGAGCTTCCTGCTGGGTCGAATGGCCGCCGGACATCCTATCAGGAAGATTGTGTTTCGCGGGAGAAAGCTGGCATATGCACCAGTACGCTTTGCTCTCGAAAATGCTGCCGAAGTAATAATCGAGAATCATGGAAGCTCAAGGCCATACGGCCTCGAGAGCGAAGAGAGCGAGTCGGAGGGCGGATGAAGCGACGAGGTAGCCGAGCTGGCGAGTTAAGTACTGATGGCCTTCACCGCTCTCTGAATCAATAGACTTCAGTCATCGGCCAATACAGTGAGCTGGGGAAAGCATGGTTCAGCTTTGGAGGGATACTGAACGAGATTTGAACCGTCACGACGAATCCGAGTGCGCCAGCGCACGAATGAGAAAGTATGCCTCGCTGTGAATGGTGATGAAACAACTGTGGAGTCTTTAGGCAAGCAAATTCATTTCCAAAAAAAAGGTAACTGCTCCATTACGAATTTATCACCTCCACAAATCACACCTCTTGGAAGTGACCGATACGGAAGGGGATGGTAAGTGCTCCAATCCTGCCTCCCTCGTCTGACATGCAAAACGGATGAGTCACACGACCCGGCGGCATACCTAGCAACATTAGTAAACAGCGAGGAGCAGGGATTCCATTTGGCCTTCTAAATCACTTCTGGATCTGAAGCATAGCACACTGGATTGGGGTGAGCGTTGAACAAAAGGTTTGAGAAACTTGCAAGGGACAAGGCAATGGCTTCCGGCACCCGATCCGACATCCTCATGCCACCGCTCGAGGACACGCTATAGCCAAGGACAACATAAGATTTACGAGGAGTCCTCGATGAAGGAAAAACTGAAAAAGATAAACAATGCACAGTTAAGTAGACATATGAGAAGAATACAGGAACACAATAATGAGTTAAGCTTCAGGGGCAAACACCACGATGTTGCGACCCGGCATCCAGGCTGTCTTGAGAGGTTGTAAATCACATTATCAAGACGTTAAATATATGGATACAGATTGATTATGCTAGGTACAATTTCTAGAAATTATTTCCGAGTGCATTCCTTAATAAATTTATATTCGGGATCATCTTGAAGCTCCAAAGCCTCACGCTTCATAGTGTGCGTACCGAGATTTCTCGCGTAGACAGTGGCCGTATTTGACGAGGAGCTGCAGATGAATTCACCATCAGTTCGGTATTCTCTTGCACGGGTGAAGGGACTCACGAAGTAGACGGGTATAAGGGCGATTGAGATACCAGCCAGCAGCGACGACCCTCCCCCAAGCCCCAGCCGCTCAAAGAATATCCGCCCGAAAAGGGGAAACGCGCTCGCCATCGAAGACCTGAAGAGGTCGTTGCCGGCAAGGACGGAGGCGACGTGGTTGGGGTAAGACATGGAGATGTACATCATGATCGACTGGAAGGTGAGGAAGATGCCGGGCTGGTAGAGCGCCGCTGCGGTAACGGGCACGATCCTAAGAACAAACAGATATTGAGATGAGATGAGATCCAGGCCGCGAGGTAAGGCAGGTATGGGGTACTGACCAGTGCACTGAGGCGCGCGAGGCCCAGCCGAAGATGAACAAGGATATCGGGATGAAAATGCTGGCCATCAGCCCGATTTCAAGGCGCGCTTCAGGGGCCAAGTTAGGGTTGCGGGCGATGCGAGGTTCCATGTGGTAGCGGTTGTAGAGGACATAGAAAGTGTACTTAAATAGGAATGTCAGCAGTGGAATGGTTGAAGACCCTTCTTAGGTACTCACTGTGAACGATCCGGAGATGACAAAGGCCACGAACGGAAGACTTCCAACACCAAGGTTGAAGTGGTAAATGTCGTTGAAAACCAACGGGAACGCCTCGAACTGCAAATGAACCAATTAGTTAAAACGCCATCTGAGAGTACGATAGCAGACTCACCCAAAGGTAAAACACAGAGTCTATCGATGGAGGGACGGATAAGTCAAGAGCATCGCGTCACGAACGGTAAATATGAACTTACAGACTAAGCCAATGAAGACATTCGCAAAGAGGAGCGCAGGCTCGGCCGCCAGTATAAACGGCTGCACCAAGCTCTCATACACGAAATCCTTCTTGCTGATTGCAGCCTGGTCGATTTCGCTCTGGCTCCGCAGCTCGGAGTTCCCAGTCAGCTTCCGGAGGCGGCGGGCCCGCTTGAGGAGGATGTTCGCTGCGAGCGTCTCGGGAAGGAGGATAGCCAGGAAGATGAGCGCGAATCCGCTGATCCACATGAGCTCGTAGATGGGCCACTTCCAGCCGTTGGCTTGGGCCGCAAAGCCGCCGATGACAGGTCCGACTAGACGATGATGTGAGCGGGGGAACTTAGGCGTATTAATGAGACGAGATCGTACGGATAGGGCCAGCGACAGCTCCCAGGGCCCATATGCCCATGACATATGGTTGCGCTTGAGGCGGGAAGATATCTCCCATTGATGCACCCTGTAAAGTAACGAGGACGTCAGATGAGTTTTTCGAGAGGATGGAGGGATGACATACCCCTGTGGCCAGCGCAGGGCTTCCGACGAATCCAGTCAGGAAACGGAATACCAGGACTGTCGAAGAGTTCTTCGCCTCGACTATGGCGGTATTGAATAGCAAGAACGCCGCAAGTCCACCGATGTAGACCGGATTACGGCCGATGTGGGCCATGTCTTGCAGTGGGGCCAGGAACATAGGCCCGATTCCATAGGCGAGCACGTACAGCGTGAGACCAAGCGTCGCGCGCGTTTGAGATATTCCGAACTCTGCCATGAGTGAGGGAATCGATGATGTGTAGATGGCGGAGCCGACATAGACTGCATATAAGCTTGTAAGTCCATGTGCAAGGTAGAGATTGGCGTGGATGTTCACCAGAGAACGTAAGAAGAGATATAGAGAACGCTACAAAGGATCTTTTGTATAGCGACCAATTTCTAACTCGCAACATGAGTTATTTGCGATGGACGAGCGGAAAGAGTGCATACCTTGGATTATCCTGGTCTTGAGGCCCATACCACCCTACAAGATTCGACGGTTGTTCTTTCACTTGATCAGGGTGGAGCTGTGCGTTTGCCAGTTCATCGCGGACTTTCTCGCAGAAGGCATTACCCTCTTCTAGGTTCGAATTTGGCCCCTTTGAAAATCGACCTTCTGTATTATCAACGACTGCATTGGTGGTAGCGCTGATGGCATTGTCCCGCACAACGGTGCGTGTTGAAGCAACTGAGGAGGTGAGAGCGGACTGAAGG
Organism: Athelia psychrophila; assembly: GCA_001630335.1. Taxonomy (NCBI): domain Eukaryota; kingdom Fungi; phylum Basidiomycota; class Agaricomycetes; order Atheliales; family Atheliaceae; genus Athelia; species Athelia psychrophila. The sequence continues at coordinate 14,077 of KV417885.1, forward strand.
TAGACCGGAATGGTCGGAAGAGGAAGGTTGGATAGGGACCTGTCTATTGAGGGAATCTTCTTCAAGTCGGACGGCGTGGTGTCACCGACTGTCGTCGCGTGAGATGCACTGCGAGATATGAAGTTGGTTTGAAAGTGGTCGGGGATAACAAAGTCTTCGCGTTGGTCCGAATAGGGTAGCATGCGCCCTCCAGAGATATAGTTGAGAAACTGGCCGAGAACAGAATCGCGGAGGATATCCTTCATTTTTGCTGAGGCGAGGAGGGGAAGTTGTTGTTATGGGATTGTGCCATCTTTCCGAAAGCCTTTTGTACGGCCACTGCAGAGCTGACCCTTTCAAATATCATTATTAGAAATGTGACTCGGCCTTGAACAGCCTTAAACGCGTTGTGGTAAGCGTGTACCAATCAGCATGATGACCAACGATACCGATAGGCCCCCGGAAGCTACCACTTTACGGGTCCGAGATTTGAGGCCCCAAAATTGCCAAATGTATGTCAGGATATAGGGGATATGAGGCCCCCAAACGGTCAATCTCTGTCCGGCTGAAGGGGATTTGAGTCTAGATGTTGCGGATATTTTGAGAAACCGTCAGGATCCTGCCTGGAAAACTTGTAATTGCCAATGAACTGCTTACAGCTTTGCCAATCTCGTAGCTGGGCGAGCCTATCGCCTGCAGAATGCGCGTAAAAAACACAACCCCGCGACAACGGCGCAAAAAATGCGAGCATTATTGCAAATCACGTAATGTCTGTCTGACTTTGGGGATTTGAGGCCCATTTTGGAGGATTCCTTAATGGGGAGCTTCCGGGGGCCTACGGATCTGCGTGCAAACTGCCAAGCGAGTAAGGGAAGGACAGGGGCTAGGGATTGGCATACGTTCACCCGGGTTATACCCGGGTCATTGCCCTATTCCTTAGGGTCAGCGCCCGTACCCGCAACGGGTATGGGGGGCACGGGCACGGGGTAACCCGTGGGTATAACTGCAGGTACCAACGGGTAACCCACGGGTGTAAGATATACATCAACTTGGCGTGCGTCGCCGACGATGTACAATCCAGCATCAACTCAAACTGGCGGGCACAGAGCAGTCGGAATCCATGGTGGCGATCTATCTCGGCTGGCCAGACAGCACTCTTGGGTATAAACAGTCAACGTTGATTTAGGCTAAATCCTTCAGCAGAACCGTAGTGGAAGGCACCTTCGGTGCTGATATGAAAGCAGGACCATTTGTGTTGTGTATTGAACGCACCTCGCCAGCCGTGGTCACGCATGACTTTGGCAAAAATGTCAGTATAAGTCACAACAGAAAACCTTGTCGTGACGCACCAATCTTGGAATGGGATCTACGGTATCGAACAGCACAGGCTGAGTCATATTGGCAACCGAACGCTGCTGGGGTGGCTCGAGGGGTGGAGCGGCTGAAGCTGGGGTCGAAGTCAGTGACGATGTAGACTCAGAGTCGACTTCCAAAGGCTCGTTGAAGAGATGCCAGATATTGCCGGACGAGCAACATAGCTACCATTACGGTCATCGGTTATCAGACTGCACAGCCCATTTCAGCATGAGGTATATGGTAGGGAGACGATGGGAAACGCACTATGACTAGGAATTGGCAGCGAGAGAGGGAGATGAACTCGAAGTAGTGGTGTTCAACCTGGGCACGGCTATGGATGTAGGCGTGGATATGGAAGCGGGCATCGCACATGAACTTCCCTATGTCCACGGGAACGTCATCATGCATCTCGCTCACTTCTCACGCGCCGCCATGAGACGGGGGCAGCAGGAACAATCCTTTCGTTCTCGAGATGCTCAATGAGCTTGCCCATACACCCAAGAAAATACGTGCGTCTTCCAACGCAGGGTTATCCATCATGTGACTGACGAAGAAGACGAAGGATACACCAAGGATGCACCGCTGCCTGGTGTCCCTATTCAACATTCAATATAAACTACGCTGTTTGGGGAAAGAGCGCATCCGAGATATCTTCAAATATAGTGAGCTTCGCTATGGTCCTAGGGACATAGATTTTGCTCACCTTTATCGTCATAGGCTACGTATTTGGCGCGTGTCCAACCTGTATAGAGCTTTCCATAAGGGCCCATGGACGATCGGATGCAAGTGGTTTCAATCCCAGGGCTTCCGATGTTGTCATATGCGTGATGCACATACATCTCCGACAGGAAGGCGCGCATGGCATCCACGAGTAATTACCCATTACTGCTGCTATTGGAGGGACATTCTGGCACCGATATGGCCAGGTTTTCTTCCATAGGTTTTGCCATCGATGAGGTTTATCCACTTTCGCGAGAAAAGGGCGAAAAAGTCTGCAGAGAAACATTTGACAAGCCACCCATGCGCGCGTAGACCAGCCGAGACAGGTGTAACGCTCAACAGAAGCGCCTAGCGCATGTAGGCCTCTCCGGTAGAGCTGGTATTGATATCTGGAGAGCGAATCTCTGAAATTTGCGACGAGGTGTAGTGGACCGTGTGGCCGCCTCCGGTCATGACGAGAAGAAGCTTGAATTCGAAGGTTTATTGATGCGTTGTTGACGCTGATTGTCTCCGACCGCCGATCACCAGCGATCACCTTCTCCATCCATAACCTTCAACGCATTCATCCACAGGCTCCCCTACCACTGGCATCTAACATCTTTGTCTACCATCCCCATTTTCGTTGGAGTGCACTGAATGCCAATGAGCACAGGCTCTTCTCGCCGGCCACCAAAGTTCAGCCAGAGCTCCCTCCAGGCCCCTTTAACACGAACGCCCACCTGACGGACTGAAGGTGGCTGGAGCTCATGCGATGTGAGCTATGGTGCGTTACTGACGAGATCTGACTCGCCACGCAGCAGGGTACCGTCCAGACTCCAGCGTGTCTGACGCACCAAATGCCCCCTGTCGCAGTCGTCAAAGGGCCCAACTCCAAACGAACTGGCAGTGGAAGCGATCTATGGGATGCGAACGATGGTGCGTTTCCTTCAATTTCTTTCGCCCCTCTGCTTTCTTACCAATGTTCTTTGCGCTAGCCTCACATGCCAGCCTTTTGTGTCACATGGCCTTCTTTATATGAAATTATATCCCATATGCCAGCCGCCTTTTCTCTGCCAGCCCCCTCCAGCGTCGCCTCCTCTGTTCTGCCATTCGTTCTGATCATACATGTACCATCTGCTTATATGCCAGCTTCCCATCCTTGTCAGCCCGCTTCTTATACGCGTTCTATTCTCGCCGATTTGTTCCTGGCCCGCCCCACTTTTGCCTTGTTTCTTGTCCCGCGGCGCCGCCTCCTTTTGACTATCATCTTGTATGCGTCGTGCTCCCTTTCTGCGACTGCCGGTCCCAAGCTCTCTTGCTAGCGCCTTATACCACTTTTAACGTCAAATTTGTGCCGCTCTTGAGATACAGTCTTCTCCGCATCTCACTCGCTCTCCTTGTCAGCCTCGTCACATGTATACATGCCCCTTCCGACATCAGCCATCTTTCCTTGCCTTCTCTGTCAGCCTCTTCGCCTCTTCGCCACTTATCTGGTCGGCCTCGATTACCCCTACGCTTACTTACGCTACCTGCTTTTCTTTGCAATTGCCCTTAGTCAGCCGCACGTGACACCGCCCCCGACCCCTCATCTTTGCGCTTTCTACATGTCTAAACAGCCCTGTCCGCTTCGTGTTTAGTGCTTTACTGATGCTTTTGCGCGCTTTTTAGATGGTCGTGGCCTAAGCACAGCGCTGTGCATCGCTTTCGGCTACCCTTTAAGCCGTCAAGGTCTGTCTCCGCCAAAGTCACAAAGACCGGTTCGCCTGTATGTAGATATCGCTTCAATGCAATTCCATTTGGCATTATTGATATTAACCTGTATGCAATTCAGCCCTTCATCGTAGTTGTCGGTACGAGATTGATCGGGATCAAGCCCTGCAATCTCGATGCAACAGGCTGCAAGCCTCGTGGAGGATCTGTGTGACCATAAGTGGATCAAGCTGTGAACTGACCACACACAAAGCATAGCAGGTGCATACAGACACCCACGAGCGGTAATGGTTGGCGAGGCCGTGCATCTTGCTCTACCGTCACAATGCCCTCCCGCTCCTACTCTATAACCCTCGAAATTGGCAACGATGCGGATTACCAGTTTCTCAACAATTTGAGGACGGCAAACGGTTTCAAAGCAGACAATGCCGCTCACATCAGTCTTGTGAATCACCTGCAGTTATCGTGGGCGCTTGACTCCGATTCCACGGCAGTCGCAGCACTCGAGAGGGAGCTGCAAGCGGTAGCCTATGATACGCAGCCGTTTGGCTTTGAGTACATCGAGATGGATCTGGATCGTCCATTCGGGCGAGGAAGCGGGTGCGTGGCCGTAGCCGTGCAGTCTCCCGCGTGTCTGAAGAGAGTCATCACCAACCTTGAAACAATGTGAGTATCAAGACGGGTTTGACATCTGTCTTCAGCTGAACGTCCTATCTTAGCCTTTGGACGCAATTTGCATGGCAACGAGAGCATCAGGACTTCCAGCCTCACCTCACCATTTCCCGATCTAGTAGCACGCATGCGAGCACTGCTGCCGATTGCAATTCTAGGACACATGTGCGGGGAGGACCATTAACTGGGCGTGCCACTGGTTTGGAACTTTGGGAGCACAGAAGCGGGAAGAAATTTGGAAGAGTGTTCAAGTTCGCGGACGGAGAGAATGTTGTCACGAGACAGGCTGACGAAGAGAATGTCGTTGAGAGGCAGGCCGAAGAGGAGAATGTCATTGTGAGGCTGACGGACGAAGAGGATGTCGTTGAGAGGCTGACAGAAGAAGAGGATGTCGTTGAGAGGCTGACAGAAGAAGAGGATGTCGTTGAGAGGCAGGTGGAAGAAGAAGAAGAAGCCGCTGAGAGACTGACAGAAGAAGGGCATGTCGCTGAGAGGCAGGTGGAAGAAGAAGAAGTTGTTGAGAGGCTGACAGACAAAGAGCATGTCGTTGAGAGGCTGACAGAAGAAAAGCATGTCGTTGAGAGGCTGACAGAAGAAAAGCATGTCGTTGAGAGGCAGGTGGAAGAAAAGGATGTCGTTGAGAGGCAGAAACCTTGGTGCGTGATTTTTTCTCCACTGGCGAGGCAAATCATCATTGTGACTTTACGTGCTCAGGGCGTGGCCGCTCCCAATCACTGTAGGTGGAATTGTGGTACTACTCGCTTTCACCCAAAGGTCTCGGATGCTGCGTTTTTGGAACTAGCAGGCGTTTTCTCTCCCATTTGGTTCGCACGTGTAAAAACAGATTGATGAAAAGAAGTTGACCAGCATAGGGGTGGGTGTTCCCGTGCAAGCTCGTCAATGTTTGAACCACTGGCTAAAAAGGCAACATCTGGGTTTTGTTGGTAATATCGGTTACTTACTAGGCTAGTAACAATTGTACTCACATACTACACCGTTTTCTTTTGCAAAGTATATGGTGGATATGTACTGTAATTTTATATAATGCAAGACTGTTCTATTTCCGAGTCTCTTGAACTTTTAACCTGACACAAAGGAACGAAGAAATGCAGCATGTCGAAAGAATGGCTGGCCAGTGGCTAAATGGGACAGACAAATGTACATATGCGGAGGAAAACCATGTTGAGTTGAGCTTCAAGAACAAATATCCACTCAAGCGCTACTCAGGCGCGCTTTTGTGCGTCACTAAGTCACATTATCAGGTCGTTAAATATATAGATACAGGCAGGTTGCTTATGCTACACATGATGTCTAGTGATTAATTGTAAATGCATTCTATAGCTAGTTGTATTCGGGATTATCTTGATTGTCCAAAGCCTCACGCTTCATAGTGTGCGTACCGAGATTTCTCGCGGAGGCGATGGCCATATTTGATGAGGAGCTGTAGACAAAGCCATCGTCAGCTCAGTGATCCAGTAATTTAGTGCAGTAGGGCTGGTACTCACGAAGTAGACGGGCATAAGCGCGATTGAGATCCCAGCCAGCAGCGACGACCCGCCCCCAAGCCCCAGCCGCTGAAAGAAGATCCGCCCGAATAGGGGAAACACGCTCGCCATCGAGGATCGGAAGAGGTCGTTGCTGGCGAGGACGGAGGCGATGTGGTTGGGATACGACATGGAGATGTAGATCATGATGGACTGGAAGGTCAGGAAGATGCCTGGGAGGTAGAGGGCCGCTGCGATGACGGGCACGATCCTAAGAACAACAGGTGATCAGTAGAAATTCAGACAGCTATAGCAGCAGGCATAGGGTACTGACCAGTGAACGGAGGCGCGCGAGGCCCAGCCGAAGATGAACAGGGATATCGGGATGAAAACGCTGGCCATCAGCCCGAGCTCGAGGCGCGCTTCAGGGGCCAAGTTGGGGTTGCGGGCCATGCGGGGTTCCATGTGGTAGCGGTTGTAGAAGACATAGAAGGTGTACTGAAATAAGACTGTTAGTATTGGATTGGCTGACGACCCATGTTAGGTACTCACAGTAAACGATCCCGAGACGACAAAGGCCACGAATGGAAGACTCCCAACACCCTGGTTGAAGTGGTAGATGTCGTTGAAAACCAACGGGAACGCTTCGAACTGCAAGTGAACCAGTCAGTTAAAGTCACATCTGAACGCTCCATAGTAGACTCACCCAAAGGTAAAACACAGAGTCTATCGAGGGAGGGATAAGTCAAGAGTATCGCATCATGAGTAGTGAATATGAACTTACAGACTAAGCCAATAAAGACATTCGCAAAGAGAAGCGCAGGCTCGGCCGCCAGTATAAATGGCTGCACCAAGCTCTCATACACGAAGTCCTTCTTGCTGATCGCAGCCTGGTCGATTTCGCTCTGGCTCCGCAGCTCGGAGTTCCCAGTCAGCTTCCGGAGGCGGCGGGCCCGCTTGAGGAGGATGTTTGCCTCGAGTGTCTCGGGGAGGAGGATAGAAAGAAAGATGAACGCGAATCCGCTGATCCACATGAGCTCGTAGATGGGCCACTTCCAGCCGTTGGCTTGGGCAGCAAAGCCACCGATGACGGGTCCGACTAAATGATGATTGTAAGGAGGAGAACATACAAACATTCGTAAGGGAACGTACGGATGGGTCCAGCGACAGCTCCCAAGGCCCATATGCCAATGACATACGGTTGCGCTTGAGGCGGGAAGATATCGCCCATCGATGCACCCTGGAGTAACGAGGACGTCAGATGAGTTTTCCGAGAAGATAGAGGGATAACATACTCCAGTAGCAAGGGCGGGACTTCCGACGAACCCAGTCAGGAAACGAAACGCCAGGACGGTCGACGAGTTCTTCGCCTCGACGATGGCGGTGTTGAACAGCAAGAACGCCGCCAGGCCGCCAATGTAGATCGGATTGCGGCCAATGTGGGCCATGTCTTGCAGCGGGGCGAGGAACATAGGCCCAATTCCATAGGCGAGCACGTACAGCGTGAGACCGAGCGTCGCGCGCGTTTGGGAGATTCCGAAGTCTGCCATGAGGGAGGGAATCGAGGATGTGTAGATGGCAGAGCCGACGTAGACTGAGTGTGATCATGACCTGGTGAGCCCGTGTGCGAGGCAGAGATTGGTGTGTATACTCACCGGAGAACGTGAGAAGAGAGATTGAGAATGCGACAAATGCCCTCTTGTAGAACGACCAATTTCTGATGCGCAACATGAGTTATTTGCGATGCACGAGTGCAAGGAGTGCATACCTCGGGTTATCCTGGTCTTCAGGCCCGTACCACCCTACAAGGTTCGACGGTTGTGCTTTCACTTGTTCAGGGTGGAGCTTTGCGATTGCCAATTCGTCCCGGACTTTCTCGTAGAAAGGGTTACCCTCTTCTAGGGCCCCCTTTGATAAGCGACGTTCTGCACCATCGGAGGTGAGAGCGGACTGAGGGTAGGTCGGGAGAGGGAGGTCGGACAGGGGCTTTTCTATCGAGGAAATCTTCTTCAAGTCTGTCGCGTCACCGACTATCGTCGCGCGAGATGCACTTCGAGATAGGGAATCGGTTCGAAAGTGGTCGGGGATGACAAAGTCTTCGCGTTGGTCCGAATAAGGCAGTATGCGCCCCCCAGATATAGAGTTGAGAATTTGGCCGAGAACAGAATCGCGGAGGATGTCCTTCATTTCTGCGGAGGCGAGCTCGAGGAGGGGAAGTTGTTGGAATGAAGTTGCTGAATTGTGCCATCTTTTTCAAAGCTTTTTGTACGTCGGCTGCAGCGCTGACCCACTCGATTAGAAATGTTGACTCGGACTTGAATGTGGTTTAGTAAGCGTGTACCAAGCAGCATGATGACCCACGATATACCGATTGGGCTTTACAAATCGGGCCTGCACGTGACTAAACTGCCAAGCAAGTCCGAGAAAAATACGGGAGATGCGTCATCCAGCAATGCCTACTTATCAAGATGAATGGAACAGAGGCACACCGGAGCACGTCGGACTACAGACGGAAAATAGGAGAATAATTGCCGCCTGGCAGGCTTTGGCGCGGAAGAGCAGCGAAAAGGACTGGATGTGTGTTTGTAAGGTATCATCCGGAGTCGACTCGGACCTTATGTCAACCTTATGTGCTCATCTGGCGACCAAGCAGTACTGTGTCATCAGCTGTCGATCTCCGAGGATTTGAGTGCGCCGCGCGTAGATTTTGAATCTGCCGCTCCGCTCCGCCGCTCATTCTCATCACTCTCCCCGGGCAGTTCTTCCTCACCCTCGCTGAACAGCATACTGTATAATTACGACCTTAGGCTCAAGCCAATTCCTTGTGACCGAGGTCACCGACCAGTCCACATATTCATATGCACTTGTGACGTGAGACGATCTTGCCTAAAGTTCAAAATGAGGTCTAAAATGGCAATCCGGCTGACTTTTGGGTGGCTCGGGCGAGGCTCGGGCGAAATTTCTGTCACAGAAGATGTTCAAGGCCCAGATTTTCTCGTGGCAGTCACGCGAAATAGGCTTAGTTCAGAGGGTCTTGGGACAAGTGAGGAACTTAAGATCGTAATTATACAGTAAATCAAAAGACAAAATGTTCTTCGAATTTCTCAGCCACTATGCCCAGCAGTTTCTCCACTGGCAGCTTGCAATTGAGGAGAAAGCGAAGAGGAGGCGACACGTACACGGGCCTATATTCTAGTGTGAACGCCCTGCGGCAGAGGGTAATCACGCAGACTCTCGGGATTCCACAGACTATATGCGAGTGACAAGAGATGTAATACATCATTTGCACGCGGACGAAGGCGAGGACGAGCTACCGGAGGTTGTTGATTTGCCGTAGTGTTGACAACTTGAGAGAGAGGATGGAGTTGCAGTTGCAGCTCGAAGGCGGCGATAGCGCTGGCATGGACCATCGGTATCGAATTAATATCGTCGACTGGCAGGCTCAATAGAGGATTTAGAACTCGGATCTTATAATTATGACTTGATAGTTCTTTTCCCTGTCAGCGCTCAGCTGTCATCGACGGTACATCATCTGTACGTTCGATTTTCGTGACAGCCGCAACTGACAGTCCAGTGCCAGCCAGCCGTCTTCAGCAAACTACTTTTCCGCCTCCTTATATCTTCTTTACCGTTCTCCCACTCTTCCTTTCTATGCCAGCCTCCTATCACTGCCAACCTCGTTGTACTTGTCAGCATCCTACCTGCTTGCCAAACGCCGCTACTTGGCCTCCTTTATGTGCCATCTGGGCACCTCCGTTTATCGCTTGTTTTCTTTGCCAGTCCTTTTCTCCGCGAACCTTCCTTTTATTTCCCAGCCTCCTATAGCGTCTCCGCCTTCACGTTCTGTTATCGTAGCAATCAGATATTTTATGTCAGCCCGCTTCACAGACCCGTCTGCCTTCTGCATCCGTTAGCCCGTTCTTTGTCAGCCGCCAACCTTGTAAATATAAAGTACCAGCCTCCTTGTATGGCATTCTACGCAAATTTTGCCTCTCTTCCCCCGTTCTTGCGTATGATCCACGATCCAGTGGCCACCTACTTTTGCCTCGTTTCACCATTGCCTCCTTCGCACATGTGACATCAACATTGCTTCCCCACGCCACACATGTTGTATACATAATAATTCCCAGATGGGCAGTCACCGACCCTCGCACACCCAACCACGAGGTCGACATTGAACGTTCATGAGGCTGGCATTGGAGACACTTTCTCCGCTTGAAATTATACTTCCACTTTGAAATGTCTCTTGCAAGACCCTGGCCAGCCCTGACCACTACCTCACTGATGCTCAATACCCGTATTCGACGAGCCTACCTGGCTACAGAAGTCCCGAATTTCTCCGCGGATTCCTGCGCGGTTGTCCGCACATCTCACAGCCATTTTAGAGCGAAAACGGACCTGGTCAGGTACGCAGTTGCTTGCAGTGGTCCCATGGGCTTGAACGCTTCCATGGGAAGGAAATCTGGGCATGTGGCCAGAGGTGCTATCTGCGGCGCTGTCTGCGGGCATTGTGCACTTGTTTTGTCATGATATCTCGTGTTGCCGAGATCTTCGCAGGTGCGCTCCTTCCGCGGCTTCAAACTCATTCTCCGGTGTATACTAGATCTTGAAGACGTCATCAGCTGCACCAGCTTGCACTTGACTCGACCAGTTGCGTTCGCGCCAAGTGACGCCAGCTCATCGCTGTCTGGTAAACTGCAGTTCCTCCCCCTGCATATGGATCACATGTGTGCCAAATTAGTATGCATTGTCAGCCAGATCAATACATTCACGGTCGTCAGTGAGAGGAACCTCGGCATAACTTCGGGGTCATGGGTCTTATCAGCCCACGGCGCTCTGTCTCATGCTGATCGTGCAGTATATAATCCCTACAGCCTCGGTGGTGGCCTTATCTTCAAGATCCCCCCATTTTCTCAGGGTGTCGTATGCTCTCCCGTTTTTTATCCAAGTTCACAACCGCGACCATGGCTCCGTCCGACATCGCGAAGGCCGACATCGACGAACTGGTGGAAAATCTGACAACGGACGAGGCTATCCTGCTCACTGCGGGCGTGGGCTTCTGGCATACGCATGAAGTGAAGCGGCTCGGGATTCCGGCTATCAAGGTGCGCAGCTTCCTCTGATGATGAAATAGCTGTAATGTCTTATACCGGTCTTTCGGCACCCGTAGGTTAGCGATGGTCCAAATGGTGAGCAAGCAGTGTATTTTGTCAAAGGATGGCGTATTTACGGACTACCCTAGGCATTCGTGGCAACCATTTCTTCATGGGCACACCAGCGAAATGTCTCCCCGTACGCCCCATTCGTGTCACAAGTTTCCTTCATATTAGCAACTCATGCTCGTAATTAGTCTGCCACTGCGCTCGGAGCTACATTCGACCCCGAGCTCATTGAAGAAGTCGCTCTGAAAATTTTGTCAGCAGAAGCGAAGCGCAAAGCCGCATCGATTCTTCTTGGGCCGACATGTAATATCCAGCGGGTCAGTTCAGGCGTTTCTTGTCAAATATTTATTATTCCAGTACGCTGAATGTTTTTTTTCTTCAAATAGAACCCTCTCGGTGGACGGGTAAGCATGACGCATCTCAGTACAGCGGATACCTTTGGCACTAACACCCGCATTGTTCTTAGAGCTTCGAGAGCTTCTCCGAAGACCCACATCTCTCTGGGATGATCGCATCCGCCTATATCAACGGAATCCAAGCCGGCGGAATTGGATCTGCGATCAAGCACTTCGTGTATGTCTTATCCCTTCCTCCTTCCCCCATTCCCTTTAACCTTTGACACCAATATCACTATCAAATCCGTTATGTGCTATTGATCATTGACGCGTTGGTTATCATAGGTGCAACGACAAAGAGAATGACCGCTGGGCGTCGGACAGCATCCTCAGCGAGCGCGCCTTGCGCGAGATCTACCTGATGCCGTTTATGCTGGCACAGAAGAATGCGAAGCCGTGGGCCGTCATGACTGCGTACGTTCCGCTTTCCCGCCCTCTGCTGTGTACGAATGTTAGAAACGAGATGCTGATTTGAGGAACGGGCAATAGATATAACCGCGTGAATGGCACGCACTGTTCAGAGAACCCGCTGCTCATGCAAGACATATTGCGCAAAGAGTGGGGCTTTGATGGGCTTACCATGTCTGACTGGTGTGTTCTCTTCGCCCTGCCCTACCGCCGCCCAATTAGCAAATACTGACGCAGACTGGCAGGTTTGGTGTCTACAGCATTGACCACGCAATCAACGCGGGCCTCAACCTCGAGATGCCTGGTACTAACAAGTGGCGCACGCTCGATCTCATGAATCGCTCCATCCAGTCGCGCAAGATCATGGCGCGTACAGTGAAGGAGCACGCCAGGAAGACGGTCGAGCTGGTGCAGAAGTGTGCGAAGGGGGCGCCGGAGGTGCGTCATATATCCCTTTCACACTTGATCTTTGGAGGTATGAACGTGTATCTGATTATGGGGGCTTCTATAGATTCTAGATGGGGACGGCATCGAGCGCGCGGTGGAGAGCGATGCCGATACCGCACTGTTGCGGACGCTCGCAGCGGAGACAATTGTACTGCTCAAGAACGAAGGCGCGGTTCTCCCTCTAAAGCCCGCTGAGCTGAAGAAGATTGCGATTGTCGGCGGTAACGCAAAAGCCATCGTCTACTCAGGCGGTGGCTCGGCAGGTTTGAAGCCAAGCTACTTCACGAACCCGTACGATGGCATTGTGAACTCGCTTCCGGAGGGAGTAGAAGTGACTTATTGCGAGGGCGCGCCTTGTACGTCCCCCGCTTACAATTCACATCGATTGCACCTGAGCTGACACGTACTGCTTAGCATATATGACCAAACCATCCCTTGATTTCGAGATGCTCACAACGACCGGCGAGCGCGGTTGGATGGGCTACTGGCACGCGCACGAGAACGACGACAGCCTGGTGCCTCTTGCCGAGCCAATGGAGACGCGGCTCATCGACGAGACACGCGTTTTCATCAGCACAAGCTACCCGGCGACGATTACGAAACGATGGACGCTGAAGCTGAGGGGACAGCTCAAGCCGCGGGCGTATGATTGCAAGTTCGAGTTTGGGATGGCTGTGGCGGGACGGGCAAAGGTTCGTCCATCATGACGAACGCTTGTTCCGAATGAGAGTTAATGACGAGAATATATTTCAGCTCTGGGTCGACGGCAAACTCGTAATCGACAACTGGACGCGCCAGCGTCGCGGGGAGGAATTTTTCAACAGCGGAACAGAACAGGAGACAGGGATAGTCGAGCTGAAAGCGAACACCAAGCATGATATCTACATCGAGTTCTGCAATGTGCGTGGGCCCGCGGATGGGGACGAGGACGAGGCGGTGATGGACAGCAACCCCGGTGTGCGGCTTGGCGGCGCGGAGATGGTGAACCCCGACGATGCGATGACACTGGCAGTTAAGTTGGCTGAGGAGGCGGATATAGTGATCGCGGTTGTGGGGCTCAACTCGGACTGGGAGACGGAGGGGTACGATAGGAAGACCCTTGGATTGCCCAGAAGGACGGACGAGCTGATTCACAAGATCGCAGCAGTCAATAAAAGGACTGTCGTCGTCACACAATCGGTGAGTTTCTTTTATCTATTGTCACTTTCCATATTCTGAAATCGAGCATTTAGGGCTCATCGATTGCTATGCCATGGGCCGACTCTGTAGCTGCAATTGTGCACTCCTGGTACCTCGGTAACGCCACTGGCGATGCCATCGCGGATGTGCTTCTCGGGAAGAAGAACCCTTCAGGACGGTTGTCGCTAACCTTCCCCAAGCGCATGGAGGACCTGCCGTCGCACGGACACTTTGGTCAGGAGAACGGAAAGGTGCGATACGGAGAGGATCTATTCGTCGTGAGTGCACAGCGGCTATATATGCTATTTTCACGGGCCTAATCCCGACATTAGGGATATAAACATTACGTGCACCGTGGAATCTCCACCCTCTTCCCTTTTGGGTGCGTACACCCTCCTTTAATAAAACTAACATACCTAATCGGTGCTTTCAGACACGGTCTTTCATACACAACATTCGAGTACTCAAATCTCGAGATCTCAGAGGCTAAGTCCCAAGCCGGCGACGTAGAGATCTCCGCATCCTTCACTGTTCGGAACACTGGCGGCATTGCTGGCACGGATGTTGCACAGCTCTATGTCACGTTGCCCATCACGTCCAACCTCACCCACCCGCCGATTATGCTCAAGAAGTTTGTAAAAATACGCGACTTAGAGCCCACGAAGAGCGAGAAGGTGACATTGGTCCTTGACAAATACGCTGTCTCGTACTGGGAAGAGAGAATATCAAGATGGAATGTGGAGGCTGGGAGTTACACTATCAGAGTGGGCTCGAGCAGCGAAAATTTGCCCTTGCAAGGGACTTTCAATATTGGGAAAGGGTTTGAATGGAGCGGATTGTAGAGTAACATGAATTGTTGTAGCTGTAGCGCCTTATGTACCATCATCTCCTTCCGGAGTTTCACAGTTTGGTTGTGAAATAATGTTATCGCTTAATCAGTCACTCAGAGATGTGTTCTGATAGCCCGAGAAACAACTGCAGGGTGTCAAAATAGAGCAAAGGGGCGAACGTTGGGACGAATCTTGGCAATGAGTTTTTTTATGCAGTAGTTTCTCATGTCCTTGCACGAATTCCACGGGCAAAGTCCGAGCCCAGGAGCGAGCTCATCGTCAGCGATGGCTATCAGGGATAGTGATGTGCTGGACCGGGCTCAGAGCGCAACGCCGGGCAAGCCCTGCCAAGCCGAGGCCAAGAGGTGGGGTTTCCAGGGCTCAGGGCTCGAGCTTTGAATCTGAAAAGCCCAAGCTCAGGGCTCAGGCCAAGGCTTTGCGCCACAATCATGTCAAAATGAGTTCAGGAGGGATGGCACGCGTCGCCAACGATGTACGATCCAGCATCGACTCAAACTGGGGGGCACAGAGCAGTCGGAATCCATGGTGGCGACCTATTTCTGCTGGCCAGACGGCACTCTTGGATATAAACAGTTAACATCGATTTGGGCTAAATCCTTCAGCAGTACCGTAGTGGAGGGCGCCTCCGTTACTGATATGAAAAACAGGACCATTTGTGTTGTATATTGAACGCACATCGCCAGCCGTGGTCACGTATGACTTCGGCAAGAATGTCAGTATAAGTCATGACGGAAATACTTGTCATGACACACCAATTTGGGATTGGGATCTACGGCATCGACCAGCACAGGTTGAGCCATATCGGCAACCGAACGCTGCTGGGGTGGCTCGAGGGGTGGAGCGGTTGAAGCTGGGGTCGTAGTCGGCGACTCAGACAATATAGACTCAGAGTCGACTTCCAAAGGCTTGTTGAAGATGTGCCAGATATTGCGCCAGACGAGTAAGATAGCTACTACTACGATCATTGGTTACCAGACTGGACAGTCCATTTCAGAATGAGGTATATGGTGTGGAAACGATGTGAAACGCACTGTGTCTGGGAATTGGCAGGGAGAGAGGGAGAGGAACTCGAAGTGGTGGTGTTCGACGTGGGCGCAGCGGTGAATTTAGGCGTGGATGTGGATTTGGGCATCGCACATGAGCTTCGCTATGTCCACAGGAACGCCATCATACATCTCGCTCACTGGTCACGCGCCACCATGAGACAAGGGGCAGCAGGAACATCCCGCGCGTTCTCGCGATATTCAACGAACTTGACCGTACACCGAAAGCAATAGGTGCGTCTTCCAACGCAGGGTAATCCATCATGTGGCTGACGAAGAAGACGGGGAATGCACCAAGAATGCTCCGTTGCCTGATGTCCCCTTTCACTATTCAATGTCAACTACGCAACGGGACGCGCATGTTTTGGGAAGGAGCGCATCTGAGAAAACTTGAATTATAGTGAGCTTCTATGGTAATAGGAACCTGGATTTTGCTCGCCCCTATCGTCATAGGCCGCGCATTTGGCGCGTGTCCAACCTGCACAGAGCTTGCCATAAGGACGCGTGTACGGTCGACGTAAGCAGCACATTTCAGATCCATGGCTTCTAACGTTGAAATATGCCATGAAGCGGGGACCACATCCATCTCCGGCAGGAACGCGCATTATGCGCAAGGCATGGCATACATTACCCATCACTGTTTCCATTGGATGAATCAGGGACAATTTGTCATTGATTTGACACTGATACGGCCAGGGTTTCTTCTGTGTGTTTCCATCGGTGAAGTTTGTTCACTTTGGCGGGTTAAAGGCGAAAATGTCGGCGAAGAAGCAAGGGACACATCTGCGCGTAGTAGCCTTGATGCAGGAATGACAAAGGAATGAGCCCCGATGTTGTAGACGATCGGATGTTCGGAAGCGAAAGTCCGACACATCCGATGATCGTCTTTTCTCCTCCTACCACCACCGTCACGGATTAGCGGGTGCAAGGGCTGGGGCAACTTCGAAATAGTGCACTAATATTATACATATGCATGTGATTCAATTTTTTTTGACTAACTACTCTAAGGTTAAGAACGCGCACCCCCAGTGTTGAGATTTACCCCCCTGCGCTGCTCCCACCGCCACCCCACCGCATACAACCGTCTGAGAGCTTCTGCGCACCCTTAAAACGCTCAACGTTCTAAATACATCTCCTGCCCTCTCCGAGGAGCTACATTGCTCTCCAACATATATAATTTATAGAACACATGACAATGAATTTAAAGAATTTGCAGCCCGCTCTCAAATGCAAATCATAGCTTAGACAACATCGATACAGCCTGATTCCTATCCTCTTCCGCGGAAGTGTTCCACGCCCATTCGTAATTTTCCATTACCACCTTCGCTATTTTCGCCAGCGACTCGCTGTTGAAATTATCATCATGCAGTCTGAATTCCCCACAAACCGGGCCAGCAAACTCGTACATCGACCCGTTCTTGCGCGAGAGGTTCCATACGTTGTTGGCTTTCGGTCGACGAACCTCGTCGTAGATCTGGAGAACGCGCGGCAGGGAAGCTAGGGTGCATTTAGGATTGGCAAGAAGGGCCGCCAGGATGTATGCATCCTATGAGCAATTTCAGCATTAATTGTTACATGGAATGAGTGTCTTTGACCTCGATAGCTTGCCCTGCACCTGACCCCAAATGAGGAGTCATCGCATGAGCCTATGAAGAGCAGAGAACGCCGGTCAGTTGCATGTCGCTAGTTGTTCAATGCGAGTAACTTACAGAATCTCCGAGAATCGCCACATGGCCTGATACATACGTGCTCGGTGGCCTCACCACATTGATCGCCCTGCAATGCACCATTAGTCTGGAAATCCCACTAATGACATAATGAACAACGTACCACTTAGAAGGCTTCTCTATACACTGCAATACACAATTAGCTGGGGAAAAACTACCAATGGTAAAAGGAACAACGTACCTCAAGTACAGCCATCACTTCCGGCTCCCAGCCCTCGTACTGTTGGAGCAGCTCTTCCTTTGGGACATCAACAACCCAGTCTCCCGAGTCTTCGCTGTACTGAGTGCCCTCTTTGGAGAAATCGGAACAAAATGCAACGACGTTGATTAGGGCGTCGTTGATTGGAAAGATGATAAGATGCTGGCGTGAACATTGGTGAGTGAACCTGGGCATTGCTGTTGGACGGTTACCTTGTTTTTCCCCATGTGCTAGTTCAAATGAATTAAAATGTGTCCAGACACATGCAGCTTGAAAAAAACGCACCAGTACAGCCCGAGTCAGTGCGCGATGCCCAAGTATCTTTGCCTCGAGTCGCTCCTTGGAGATCAAGCCCCGATACGCAACAGTGCCACTCCATACCGGATTCGGCTCTAACACTTCTTCTTTGGTTATTTTCCCTTCTTTAACAAGATTCGAGTACATAATAGCACGGACAGTTGATTTTATCCCATCAGCGCCGACGAGAACATCGCATTCAGCAGCGGTGCCGTCTTTGAAGTGCAGTGTGATGGGTCCAGAAACTGGTGCGTCGTAAGCCACGAGCCGCTTGCCAAAATGAGAGGTGCAGGTAGGGGGGAGATGGTTTATAATGGTTTTCTGGAATTTGGCACGATGAAAAGCCCACATCCCACCTAAGGACATCACCAGAACTGATTGTCAATGTAGTATATGATAACATACCTCTGGTGTTCATGTCATAGAAACTCAATCCCTCCGGCTGGTCGCTCTTGCGGAAATGAAAGGCAAGTTCTACGAGTTGCAGACTCGTCAGATTAATGCGCCCATCTAAAGCAGCGTATCTTACTTACCCGCAGCGCCCTTTTTAGCACCACCCGCCAAAGCTTCAAGATCGTTGTGGAGGCCCAGCTTCTCCATGATCTGCTGGGTGCGGTACCACATCGCAATACCTGCCCCCACTTCGCCGAATTCGCGGGCTGCTTCATACATATCCACCTTGATATTGGACTGCTTTCCGAGTGCGACGCAGAAGGTGAGGCCTCCAATTCCACCTCCACTAATCGCGATGTCAGTACAAATTTTGCTGAAAAAAGAGTTCGAAATGCACTCACATCACTGCCACTCTGATGTTACTCATGATTAACACTGTATTTTTTTCAAGTGTTGGGGATGTTGGAATGTTGGTATTAGATAAATGTTTGAGGGGCTTTCTGTGGATGCAAGATACTTGATTTGAATGTTCGATATTTAAGCATCGATGACCGCACGTTTTCGTCAATAAATCATCCAATACTCTTGTGATTGAATGCCCAGGACTCGCGGGTGGCGCAATCGAAGGTCCTAGAATACTAATTGGTTGAAGAATTTGTCTAAGACTTGGGGATTGCCCTCGGTGGGAGACTCCGAAGAAGACAATCATCAATGGGCGCACGGTGCCATCAGATTCTAGAAACTTGGTTGACCAATACTTGCTTCCGATAACGTGGCTACGCAAGCTCGAGAGCTGCCGCCGGGATGTCGGTTCTGAGAAGTCAATCACCAAGTACGACCGCAAACTCACCTACGGCGGTAGAGCGTTACTACCATACCCTCAGCTGCGGCCGCTGCCCATGTTTCTTGACAGTTAGAACTGCGCTGCCAAAGTTTGCTAGCTTTGAGCCACCGACAAATTACAACGCCCCCAACGCATGTTCGCCCTGCCGTAGTTAGTCTAATTGTGGCTCAGCAAGGTACTGGTATCTGAAACATCGAAAGATGAGCCGCACAAGATATACAAAGCTTATGAACAGCATTTGCAAGATACGGATGATGAGCATCGCGCCCGCAACTTGAAGCGCAGCCGCCCATACCCAGCGGCTATGACTTCACTGCCAAATCTTGCAGTAACCCGGTATGTGCAGCTTCCTCTTCCAATTCATTGAATTTGGACAGCATCCAGCGCACGTTTGAGGCACCGGCAGTTGCAAAATGCAGACATAGCATAAAGAGGTAGGGCGTCAGCAGGTGGCGTGCAACCGAATATTGCAGACTGGAATGTTGATTTTCTCACCAGCTTGGTAGCTTGTAAAAGCCACGGACATGATACTCGCATCATCCCCCAAGGCTTGATGTTCATGCACCTCTGCGGCTGTTCTCAAATCGAGAACCGTGGCGACAGCGTGGTTGCGGTGTTAGGCGAGTCGCACCGGGAGTAGCACAACCGAGGCGCACAAAGCGCGCACATCAGAAATCTGGCTTGATTCGCTTCGATTACAGTATGGGCGCAGGCGTACGGGCAGATACACAATAATTTCCAACAAATGGGAGAGTTGGGTGGGTGACGAAAAAAGTCGCGGCTGTACCGAGGGGTAAGTTGTTAGATATAATGGTAAGCTTTTAGTGAATGCGCACCTGTGCACAGTGCTAAACGGGAGGAAACTGAAAAGCGATCCTCTCGCGCTGCGCAGATAAGACTTGCGGTAACAATCCGACACGCAATCGGCACCTGCTAAACGATAGCACCAACCACGGCCATCGCCAAAATCAAATCAAGCGCGGCCCGTGCCCGCGTGGTAGATTGGGAAAGGGCAACCCCTTGGGTAGATTAGATAGGGCGAAGCTCCTAGATAGATTGGGGCGAGGCCCCTAGTACACAGGCGAAGCCCCTGTGGTCCAGGGTGTATGATTTGATGTGGCGCAGAGGCCTGCGAAACGGCTCCTAAGTTACTATTCGGAACCTACCATTACGTCGCGACTCGCCACCGAGCCGGCTCTGCGTCTGTCTGCAATCGCTCCCCAAAGGTGTTACAAATCTGGTAATTCGTAGTTTGACTCGTAGCTAGACGTACTCTAGATATATCTGTAGCTAACGTATGAGTATGATTGAAGATGTAAGGTACCTGGTGGGATGAGTTTGGCATCTCGTATGGAGATACTAATAGAGCGCTTGAAAGGCTGTGAATGCTGTGAAGTTACGCAGTGTGCTGTCCGATAACACTAAGTAGATAACGGTCTTTCCTAATTAACGTAGAGTATCTCTTAGTATTCTACTTTGCAGCGAATGTAAATATTTATGCCTTTTATCGCGACCTCCGAGGAATATACGGGAATCGGGCTTCAAAGCAGGCTGCGGCCGTTTAATATTTCATGTTTTCTACCATGTACCGATGTTTATAATGCCTTTAAATGGCATTCCAAATCTCCCAGATGTAACGATCTGTATAAAGCTCTTCCAAAACCTTGTAGAGAATCCACCATTCCGCTGATTTTCTTGACGGGGTTTGTTGGCCCGAATTGTTTCCGACCACTCAGCGCCTCACAGCGGGCACCTTCTTTCCAACATGGCCTTCAACGCACCTACCCCTATCACAGGCATCTATCACATCAGTCTAACGTTTCCACCTTCACTGCAGCGCACTAAAAGCCAATTAGCACCTCTTCTCCTGGCCGCTCAAGCTCAGCCGGAACTGTCTCCAAACAATCTCAACACGAGCAACCGCCGGTGTGCTGGGGGCTCGCCGAGGCATTGGCGGCAGTCTCGACAGGCCGGTTCCGCCTCGCACGTCTTGCTAGGAGATTCCACCCTAGTCCACCGGGCCGATTGACGATTAGTGGAAGCTCATGCGATGTGGGCTAAGGTGCGCTATTGCTGAAATCGGACTCGCCATCATGCAGGACACCGTCCAGCGTGTCTATCGCACGGATGCTCCACGTGTTGTAATCTTGAAAGGACCAGGCTCCAAACGAGCTGGCGGCGGAGGAGGTCCACGGGATGCGAGCGGCGGTGCGTTTCCTTCGCTTTATTTTGTCCATCCGCCTTCTTAACAGCCTTCGTCGCGTCAGCCTTACATGTCAGCCTCTTGTACCCTACTCAATTGCTTCCTTCATATCGCATATGCCAGCCCCGTTCTCTTTACCATCCTCTTATGACCTCGGCTTATCTCTGTTCTGTCATCCGCATAGGCCGCATTTGTACTGCAGTCATATATGGACGCCTCCCATCCTTACCAGCCCGCTTCGTATATCACCTTTCTACACGCCCTGACCCGTTCCTGGCCGACCGCCGTGTTTCCCTTCTTTCGCATCTTTCGCAGCCTCCCTTTGTGACAGCTACCTACTCCCGCCTCCTTTTGACTAGCATCTTTTACGTCTCCTTCCCGACCCTCCGTGACCGCCGGTCTCATATTCTTCTGCCGCCACCTTGTATCACGATTGATATGTTCATCACCATCAACGTTCTGCCTCATATACAAGCTCACATTATTTCCCTGCCTTTTACCTACACGGTTTCTCTCTCACGTCCATCTGCCCGCCTTGCACCACGTTCCCCGTGTACCTACTTCTTCGCCTTTCTACATCAACTGCATTAAATTTCTCAACCTCCACTGTTTTGATAGCCTCGTTCACCCCCCCTTTTTTTTAAATACTGCCTGCTTCTCTTCGGACATCTTACCACCCGACCCCTTTCATCTTTCATCTTTCATGTTGGTATACATTTAGACCATTACCGATATCTGTACGCTTTTCAGATGCCGTGCTTGAAGACTCAGCTGCAGCTAATGGACGTGGAGAGACGGGAGCGCTTCAGTTGTGTTACCCGTGAGCTATCTTTCTTTCTTTCTATCTATGTGTAGAATAACGGAAACGCCCCTCCACAGTATTCTACTTCCTGATGGGATGAGCTTTATGGATCCCATGGCAGCTCACGTCAGTCTCCACGATCTTATGGGCCTACTCTATCCAGTGAGTCCACAATCCTGCCACTTGACTTTGGAGTAACCAATGCATACTTTACGCAGGAGATTCGAGGTACTTCGAAAACTAACGCCTGTGGATGGTTTCGTTTTCCCTCGCTCGTCAAAACCCCCATTTATGTTGACCTCTGTCCCAGGACTACCGATTAAAGCAGCACGAGAATAACCCACAGCGCGAGGTGGATATGGTAGAAATGAAGTGAGCGTATGAGGGTGGGTAATCGACGAAGAGTGGAGGTTGGATGGCACGGCGCTGGGAATCGCTTCCGACTATCAATCAAGGTTGGTCTCCGTCGAAGTACACTAATCAGTCTGCGTGTATGCAGATATCAATTGAATGGAATTGCATTTACTATTGCCAACTGGGACACAATTCAGTTCTCCATTGCGGTGGCTACGGGATTGGGCAAGCTGGCTGCAATCTCTTGGAGGATCTGCGTGACCATATAAGGACCAACTTGTCAACTTACCACACACGAAGCATAACATGAGCATACAGACACCTATGAGCGCCAATGTTTGGCGAGGCTGTGCTTTTTTTCTCTGGCATCAGAATGCCCTCCCGCTCCTGTTCTATTAACCTCGAAATCGACAAAGATGCGGATTACCAGTTTCTCAACACTCTGAGGTTGGAAAGCGATTTCAAAACAGACAATACCGCTCACATTAGTCTTGTGAATTACCTGCAGTTAGCGTGGAAGCTTGATTCCGATTACACAGCAGTCGCAGCGCTGGAGAGGCAGCTGCAAGCGATAGCTTATGCTACACCCCCGTTTGACTTTGCGTACTTCGAGATGGATCTGGATCATCCATTCGGGCGAGGAGGCGGGTGCGTGGCCGTAGCTGTGCGGTCTCCTCCGTATCTGAGGAGAGTCATCACCAACCTGGAGAAAATGTGAGTATCAAGACGAGTTTGATATCTGTATTCAGCTGACCGTCCTATCTTAGCCTTTGGACGCAATTTGCATGGCAGCGAGATCACCAGGACTTCCAGCCTCACCTCACCATCTCCCGATCTAGTAGCGCACAGAGGAGCGTTGCTGGCTGTTGCATTTCTAGGACATACAGAAGGGGGGGACCATTAACTGGGCGGGCCACCGGCTTGGAACTTTGGGAGCACAGAAATGGGCGTAAATCTTGTGTAAAAGTGTTCAAGTTCTCGAACGGAGGGAACGAGAATGCCGTCGTGAGGCAGGAAACTCGGTACGTGAGTCAGGAAACTCTGTACGCGAGGCGGGAAACTCTGTACGCGAGGCGGGAATCTCGGTACGTGATTTTATCTCCACTGGCTAGGCAAATCCTCATTGTGACTTTATGTGCTCAGGGCGCGGCCGACCTCAAGTATTGGAATGTGCGGACTTTTGGTCCTACCAATCACTGTGATATGCAGACTTGTGGTCTTCACAATAACTGGGATATATAGACTTTTGGCCCTAGCAATCACTGCGATAT
>KV417886.1:0-23562 GCA_001630335.1 Athelia psychrophila
AAAGGCCTTATGGTCGAAGACGATGTGCTAATACCATGAATATAAAAAACCCTTGCACTTGGTTCATCGGATTCCATCCTTTGCAGCAAGCCGCATTGGACACCGTCAATGTATACCCCTCCGCTCATCACTTGCGTAGTACCACAGCGTTCTCTACTCCAGCGAATCGAGAATGTCTGATTCATGATGGTTAATACAGTTCATATGTAGACGCAAGAGAACGTACCTTTCCAACTTCCGAAGCAATCCAGCATGTCGCAGTTTTCCCATCGTCGCTGCGCTCAACGGCGTGACATGCGAGCTTAGATCCTTCACATTCTACCCATGCACTAAAGCCGGGAAGTTTTAGAGGCATAGGATTAGGATGGAAGGGGAGTGGTCGATTGCCTATGTTGGAAGGTGCTGAGGTGGAAGCAGGCTGAATGTATCTGTGCCAGTGGGTGGGATCCGATTTGGATCCACTCCACTAGTACTTAACGCGAAGCATCACATGCATCACAGGCCAACTTGCATTTAGTGGCTTACAAGTTGGACTGGAGACGCCAGCCTGGTAGACGGGTAGCACAAGGGAGGCCTTCGACGAGTTCGTGAGGGGAAGGGTAGCACTAGTAATATCTAGTGGAATCTGGATTGAGCGGGAGTACGTATAGGATTCAAGAGTTTCCAATTGCCAGTGTGACAAGATATGGCCGCGACCTCCGGAACCCGATCCGACAAGCCACCTCGAGGGGTGGCCACTGGCCTCACAGCACTAGCACAGTACCTATTTATTTACCGTATGCCCTGTATAATTTCACCAGCGAAGGGTCAGAGTGCTGAAATTGCATGTCAATTTGATTACCTCCTCGTTAGGTTGACGTTGATAAGTAATGAGAGGCTGAGGTAGGAAGAGCTGAAGGGACGCCCCCGAAGGACGTTGCTTGCGACTCCATATACCCACAATGTATCTACCTTGAATGCGTTTGAACTACTATATCTTATATTCGGATGTGTGATTTCCTGATGAATCGTGTTGCCTACTCTGTTATGTCCGAATGCACTTGAACGAACCTCAGTTATCAGCAATATATCAGTGCGGTACTTCGACTAAGACGGATGTTACAAACACTTATATATGTTATTAGGCAATGTCAACGTCGAACACTACTTTGTATATTCCCTTCACGCAGGGAAATCTATGGCTTCAGGAAGTCATATACTTTAGTGTTTCCGTCACAAATCATTATCAAGTCTGCTAAGTAATGATGATTGATTCTCTCTTCGCATTAGTCGGAGTCCCCAGTCAAGTCCATGACAGATGACCTCTTTTTCACCCTCGTCGTGGGGACTTGAGATGTACTGGGTCTGCCATCACTCCATACGCCTGCAATGGGCTCAGTTGCGTCTGTCCTCGCCTTCTTTGTAGGACCTTGGGATGTGCTAGCATCACCATTGTCCTCGCGCTCCAGGTCTGCAAGCCTTTTCTGTGAAGGGGCGTGCCCGGGGTGAGCAGGCTTCTGAAAAGGCGCGAGAAACTCCGTACCCTCAGGGCCTTCATTTCAATTTTCCTCTCTAGCTTCTGAGATTTTTCCTAAAGCAAGATTGTATTTTAGTGCTTGAAAGAGGGATTGTGAGAGTGATACTGACTTTTAAGGCTCGGAGTTCGGCCACATCCGCATCTTCTTCGTCCTGCCCCTTGACCGATTGCGTTCCATCGGTATCTTGCGCATTGGCTTTGATCCTGATAGGCAGGTCTTGAGAGGCCCCTGCTGCGACTCGCGCACCTTCTTCGGGGGCCTCTTCCTTTACTGCTAGGTCTTGCGCATTGGCTTCAGTCTTGATATGCAGCTCTTGCAAGGCCATAGTGGGGGCGCGCGCACCTTCTTCGGAGGCTTCTTCCTTAACTGTCAGGGGAGCAACAGTTGAACCATCGATTTGCGATGGACTCCCTGGGTAGTCTGCAGCCTCGAGATTCGTCGCAAAATTGGAGCCTACATCTGTTTCGGTATCGAGGATGATGTCGTTTGCTCTGAGAACATCTGAAAAGACAAACACGCAGTGGTGTCAGCAATGGAATGCAAGACGAGTACATTCGACGTCTTCTCATACCGATTGGTCTGTACTTGAATGTGAAATTGGCCAATTTCTCTCTGAGTTTCGCCGTGTATTGTTCTGTGCTGTTTTGGGCCATTATTTCATCGCCCAGCCTGCTCAAGTCAGGGGAAAATAATACCAATGAACTAGTTTAAGCAACGTACTTGACCTTATGCGAAGTGGCCTTTTTGGCCCGTTCGTGAATCTTTGGCTCGCCCAGGGGATTATCGTCTGTCCAGGTCGCCGGAATCGTTCTTAAAATTTCGACGTGGTATATTTCTAGTTCTATATCTCCCATACGCCGGGCGTTGCCTGTCTCGGTATATTCATTATCATCTGTCAGATTGAAGTCAGTATGTGTTGCACCGCAGTGGCATATCTGGACCCACTTGCCAGTAAATTGCAAGTTTGCGAATATAAAAGGCCTTATGGCCGAAGACGATGTGCTAATACCATGAATATGACAAACCCTTGTACTTGGCTCATCAGCTTCCATCCTTTGCACCAAGCCGCATTGGACACCGTCAATGTATACCCTTCCGCCCATCTCTTGCATAGTATCAAGATATTCTCTACTCCAGCAAACCGAGAATGTCTAATTCATGGTGTTTAATGTAGTTCATATGTAGACGCAAGACAACGTGCCTTTCCAACTTCCGAAGCAATCCAGCATGTCGCCGTTTTCCCATCGTCGCTGCACTCAACGGCGTGGCATGCGAGCCCAGATCCATCACATTCTATCCAAGCACCAAAGCCGGGAAGTGTCATAGGCATAGGATGGACGGGGAGTGGTCGAATGGCTATGTTGGAAGGTGCAGAGGTGGAATCAGGCTGGATGTATCTGTGCCAGCTGGCAGCGGGTGGGATCCGCTCTGACGCGCAGGTCCTAGGACGTTGATTAACGCGAAGCGTCAAAGGCTAGCCAGCACTTAGTGGCTTATAAGTTGGACTGGAGACGCCAAGCTGGCGAACGAGCAGCACAATGGCCTTAAACGAGCTCGTGAGTGGGAAGAGCAGCACTGTCCAGTGGAATCTGGATTGGGCAGGAGTACGTGCAAAGATTCAAGATTTTCTAATTGCCAGTGACGAGAGATGGGCGACCTCCGGAACCCGATCCGACAACGTTGGACGGGTGTGGCACAAGCTCGCATCTTCAACGTGTGCCCTGTATCATTTCACCGGCGAAGGGCCGGGGTGCTGAAATTGCATGTTAAGTTGACATCCTACTCGTTTGGTTAACCTTGATAAAGGGAGTGAGGAAGAGCTGAAGGGAGACCCTAGAACGGAAAGTTATATATTGCTCTTTATATGATACAATGCTATGGTACAATGATAAGAAGCGTCCGAAGAATAATGTAGTTTAAATAACGTCCAACAGTTTTGTGATTATGCTAAAATAAGGTAACGCAGGGCGTGAATGTCCAGGGTATGTGTGATGTACGGTCCAATAGTCCAATAGCCCACAGTAAAATGAGAGTGAAAGACATTTAGTCTTGAGAATAGATGGAAGCAGAGTCGACGCTCCTGACACTGAGCATACGAGCCACCTCGGCCGAATGCGCGGCTTCTGGATTCGGTCGAGGTGTCGTTGAGGGAACGGCTTCCGGTCGAGGTGCTGAATCGGACTTGCGCAGCTCCCGCGCAAGCATATAATGGCCCCTCGCACTGCCCGCTGCAGGTCCCGCCGTGTATGTAGTCGGCGCGAATGCATACCCCTCCTTTCCATATCGCCGCAACTTCTGCCGGGAGATGACAACGCCCTTCTTGACCTCGTTGATGCGCCGGTTGATGTGCCACCCCGCGAGGATGGTAACGGTGAGCGTGAGCATGAGCACGATGGCACTGATGTAGGTACTTTGCTGCTCCTGCACGCCGGTTGCAACGAAGGCAGCGCCGACGTACACGGTCGCGAGCTGCTTCGGCATTGAAACGAGCGCGGAGATAATGAATGTTGGGAGGCTCATGCCGCAGGTTGCGAATAGCGCTGTTGTCACTGCAACCATCGTAAGATCAGCCAAATTGGAATGTATAAAGAGAGAGGGGTACGCACAGTGCGTGGGGATGATGCTGAACCGTGCGATGATGGCGATCCACAGCCCGCCCTCCTTGAGGACCTGCGCAAGGCACGCGTAGCGCACGTTTGTCTCCCGGATCTTCGTGGTTCGGGCGCGGCATGCGTATTTGAACACGCTATCCACAAACAAATAGGTCAGTCATTGTGAATGATATGGAGGGGAGGGGAGATTGGACGCACAAATAGTTGGCGAGCTCGCCGAAGAACTGCCCTGCAGAGACGATGAGGAATCCCCAGCCGGCGCCCCATACCGCGCCGACCATGATGGCAATGATCTCATGGCCGAATAGCTGCATCAAATGCAGTGATCAGTGGTCATTCTGACGATGTGATGGAGTGGGGAGCACGCACCGGAGGGAAGGACATGACGAAAAGGATAGCGATGGGTATAAGAAATCCGGCAGGAAGGCTAAGTCCATGGTTAAGTACGTAGGTCTGCGAGGATGTGCAGTTTAGGAAGACTCACCGGCGAATAGAGGTCGTTACAGGCTCCAGCGCCTTGATGTACTTGCTATGCAGGACCTGCGCGACGAAGAGCACATGTCAGACGAAAGACCAGGATTAAACAGTAAACAGTAAACGCGCACCCCCAATAAGATGACCGCGACGACCACGAGAAGCAGGAGGGTATATATGACTGCAACTCATTGAGCACTTCATCCAGATATTGAAAAATGACCATTGCACTCACCGAAATGCTTCAGCGTCGGCCGTGCGAGGGCACTCCAGTCCCAGAAACCATGCTCGAGAATCGCCTCCTCGCTCGGCGTCGGACTTCCTGACCTTGACGGCGGCACAGAATCATAGAGGCTCTGTACATCTGCATCCTCTGCTTCCTTTGGTCGGTGGACGGGAAGCACCTCGGGCTTCGTGGACTTGAGGTTAAAGAAAGCGCCCATTGTAGGGGTTCAGTGTTCGGGAAGGGGGGGGTAAGCAGGAGGAAACGGGGCCTAGTGGCAGACTAGTGGCAGCTACTAGTGGGTATGTGACAATAGAGGGTACGGCATCCTGAGGCCGATCGATTATATACCGCAGCGCATCGCCTCGTCAAGGAGGCTGGAGGAGGCCGTCTGGGAGTAGAGAGGAGTTGACGCTGGTACCGCTTGCAAAGCCGAGCTCGCAAGCAAGCCAAGCCAGCGCTGCGGGCGCCGGGAACCTGCGGTATTCCAGCAAACTGCAAGTTGGGAGACAATCTCGCGTTTGGGGTTTTTTGGGTCACCTGCCCGATGTGTACTCGACACAGCACTGCCAGCTCCCACCACTTTTGTCTTGCCATCTTGCTCATGAGCCGCCATAGCCACAATAAGCTCTTTTTGAGCAGGATGTATACATCTTTGATTACCCGTAGACATAATAGAATGTGAAAGGAGCTTAGTATTGTGGGGACAAGAGGATAGAGCTTGAGGGTACGGCAGGATCGTTAGACGGAGCAAGACAAAAGTGTGGGAGCTGTGCTGTGCTGTGTCGAGTACACATCGGGTAGGTGACCCAAAAAGCGAGATTGTCTCCCAACTTGCAGTTTGCTGTCAGATCTCCAAGACTCCAATGTAGAATGTCCCCCCCAATTTTCCTATGTCTCGATGATTGCAGGCTTCATTCCAGTTGATGGCTGTCATTTTCCGCCAGTGGAAGCGCATTGAGAGCTACCAACACAGCTCTCATCAAAATCAGGCGCAAGTCGGTGCATGATGAGGCACGAAACAAAGTACAGTGTACAGCCACGGCGGGCGGTTCGGGATTCAAGTAGAATACATATATTCGTATCACAAATTGCAAGGTCAATGTCTGGGTAGTTGCGTGCGTATAATTTAGAATGCAACAAATCGATGAGCTGAGTGCTACAGTGCAGAGTCGTCAACGCCAGCGCCCGCACGGGCCCACGCCTCATATCGCGTAACCACCATACCCGAGCAGCACCATGAAACTCTACACGTTGTACGATGGCGGATAACGGGCTTCGGGCTTCGTCGTGCCGTACGGGTTGAGCGCGGCAGTCGACGGATCCGGGTAGCCGGGACCAAAGTCCATTGAGCTCTGCGCTGCTTGCCTGTTCTTCCTCCTCTGATGAATCACGCCCGGCTTCACCTTGTTGATCAGCGACTGGATATACCGCATCGCAAAGATCGTGATCAGGATCGTCACACACAGCACGATGAAGTTGATCATCTTGCTTTTGTTGGTCTCCGTGCCGTTCTCCTCCTGCTCGAAGGTGACACCGACGTAGACGTTTATGAAATTCTTGGGCAGGGAGACGAGCGCGGAGATGATGAAGGTTGAGACGTGCATTCCGCAGGTCGCGAAGAGGGCCGTGGACACTGTATACGTGCGGGCGTCAATGAGTGTGCGTGGACGTACACGGATGGGAAGGACGGGAAGAAGACTAACCGTGCGGGGGAATAACGCTGTACCGCGCGACGACGGCCACTTTCAGTCCGCCGTCCTGTATGACGCGGCTCAGGCACGCGTACTGGATGTTCGTCTCCTTCAGTTTATTGCTCCGCGCCTGGCACAGATACTTGAACGTGCTTTTCGTCGTGACACGCGTTTCGTTAGCCTGATGCTCAACCGCAAAGGGGGAGGGGCTCACAAAAAGTTGGCAAGTTCGCCGAGGAACTGGCCGACAGAGACAATGAGGAAGCCCCAGCCTGCGCCCCAGACGAGGCCGCACAGAATCGCAACGAGCTCTTGGCCGCCAAGCTGTCGTTTTCGGTTGTGAGCATGCATACCCACAGCAACGGAAGGTAGATGGCTTACGGGAGGGAAGGACATGACGAAGAGCAGGCCGATGGGTATGAGCCACCCGAATTTCGTGCTGCGACCATGGTCAGTCTGGGAAAGTGGGAAACGCGCTAAGGGTGTGCGTACTTGTGCATCCATTCTGCTGCTGGTTGCAGTTTCCTGATGATCACATTGTGCATCGCCTGACCCGAATGTGAGAATAAGAAGGATAGACATATCCAATCGTAGAGGGTACGCACCGCGAAGATAATGAGGATGATCGTGATCACTATGATCACGATATATGTAACTAAAGCACGCTCAGAGTTAGGTAACCTGAAGCGCGAGACGACCACCGTTACGCACCCATATACTCCTTCTTGAACTTTGTGTACTTCTTCCAGTCAAAGAACCCCGTCTGCGCGAGCGACGCCTCCTCGCTCGGCGTCGGACTCGGCGTCCTCGTCATGCCTCTCGGATCCGCAGTCGCGTCCAATGCGTACTGAGCATGTCGCGGCGGCGGGGCGAATGTGTTTGCGTTTGCGTTCTGTTGATATGGTTGCGGGGGCGGCGGCGGCGGAGCTCGCCTCGTATCTTGCCGGTACGGCGCTTGGTACACTGGCTGGTCCTGCTCAAAGGGGTTTGGGTTGTGGCCGTAGCCTGGTGCAGGCTCGGGGGGAGGTTGATTGTAGTTTGACATGATCGGGATTTGGGGAGGTGGGGGTTATGGTTGAAAGTGAGAGAGATAAAAATAAAGAGGGGGTGTATAAAGAATACAACACGCGTAGAGAGGTGAACAGCATTTCGGATAGGACATATTGCAGAAGATCAACTTCGTTGCTTCGCTGACATGACATCTGCTTTCGGCATTTGTATAGACTACTGCTTCGCTTTTCATTATCTTCCTTTCACTTGGCAACATGTATCTTTGGCCTGCTCTCTGGCATAAATGTCGTTTTCTCCGCGTTACTCGCAGAATTTAATGGGGGAGGGGGGGTATTCACCGCTGCAGCAGAAATTGACTCCGATTGGTTCGGCACGGACACACATCTGTTTATAAACTAGCTACTCGTGGAGCCGACAAGGAGCCTCTCCAGCCCCTTCCAGCCTGCCAGGTAATACATCTACAACAATTCCCTGAGCTTCCTTTCCCTCATCTTCTCGTCAATACCACGAGTCCAGAGTGCACTACGGCTAGTATTGCCTCAACACCACATGCCGGGGCCCTACTCTACAGACTTCCATCTGCTTGTCAATCTTCCGACGATGTCAACGGAACCGGATCCTCAGCGCTCAGTATTTGGGTCATCTCTGGCCAGGAGGTTGAGTCTCACCGGGTTAGCCGGATGTCGGTATCCCATCCGATTCGCTAGTGGTAGGTATAAATACTTCTCCAGGCTCCAGCCACCTTGTTTTCCAATTATCACGCTCTTCATCTGCTAAATGCTATGCAAACCTCATGCACTGCGCCCTCGACTTGCCTCGAACAATTAATTAACGAACCTATTTCTCCGTCTTGGCGACCGGATGCTCAACGTCCCGAGGGCCGACGCACCGTCGGCTGCAACATCTGTCACACTGTCAGTGTCAACGGTGGCCGGGTCAACGCATGTCCGCAGCGCGCTGCGGCGCATGGTGGGCATTGGTTTCTTTTCAACTCAACCCATTATCATTTAAATTGCACGTATAGAGGATCTGTACAGTCCAATTCTTTCCCGGATACTGCAACCCTGTCCCCTCGGGCACCGGTCATTTCAGCGCAGGATGATGTGCGCCAGGCCATCAGACACAGATGTGTATCACACGAGCTATCTCACCATATGGTCGAGGCAAAGCTGAATGTGCATCGCAGGCAGAGCACGAATGTTCCCAAAATAGAATTAACAATAAGTTATGTATGCAAGCAATATGTGGTAACCTACAAGCGCAACTGAAGTGCATCGACTAGGTCGTTTGCGCGATATTGTCAAACATCGGGCGTCATAATCCACGTCGTCCAAGGGAACAGCGAGCGCAAGCGTGCCAAGTTACACGGTGGGCCAGGGAGGGAATGGCGTACCAGTTCCCCCTGTGAGCACGTCCTTCCTTGAAGCTCACAGCTATAAGGGTCGACCACGGTGGTCCAGAGAGTGTATCTCATCTTCGAGACTTCGACGTCCCCGGGTCCTGGCGACTCCGGACCCCGGACATCGGATGCCGGCCAGCCGCCACATTCTCAGGCCTTTCGACCAGCCTCTCGTCTGCATCTGTCCCAGCACCCAGCACCACGTCACACAGCATCCAGTGACCCTAGCGGGTGGGAGTCCTTGCCAAACACGAATGAGTCGTCCGAGTCACCCCTCAGCGTTCCATCCGAGTCCGCTCTATCCCTCGAATCCACGCTTTCATCACTGTCGGTGACTGTCTCGTGACTCTTCTCGCTGTGGAAAGAGAGTTTGCGTTGAAACTCAGGCTGGTACTCGATGGTTTTAACTCCCTGCATGATGTCCGCGATCTTCTGCGTGTTCAACGCCTCGAGATCATTTCTAGACTCGAGGGTACCAACGAGGAGTGAGCGGAAGACGCGGCAGGCGAGGGCGCTAGAGAGCGCAACGTATGGTGGCGTCAGGAAGGCGCGCAGGATATCGGGCATGCTGGAGGTAAGCATCACTGCGGTGGTCGTAATCCCCATGCCAATCGTGAGGCTTTTCAATCCCATGAGTTGGTTAAAGGCAAAGATAAAACACAAAAAATACCCACAAGTAGTAGAATTGTCCTGACTGGAGGAGGCTTTTCGACACGCCGTAGAGGCCGTCTCCCGTGAAGAAGGATCGAGCACGCTGGCGCCACGTATCCCCAACTATGGCGTTCGACGCCAGACGATAAGATATCGCAAGGAACACGAGCGTATCTGTGACCGACACAACAACGATAGGGATCATGCTGTACTTCGGTACTTTTGTTTGCCCGCATTGTAGCGTGTCCCCGATGTGAGCTGAAGGGGCCTTTGTTAATAAAGGGACATATAGTAGTTGGATGTGATCTCACCGCCTTTCATGCCAATTAACATGACCAGTGATACACCTTTAATGGCTATCCACAAAAATCCAAAGACAGCTGTGACGGTCTTCGACTTATTGTAGACGGCTCGCACCCGCAGGAAGAAAAGGAATGAGGTGGCTGGAACAGCGATCTCGAAGAATATTCCAATAGCATATTCGAGTGCCTGGCAGTCAGCAATGGGGACAACTGATGGATAATTCAGTCATGAACTTGAATGGAGCATGCAATGCGTACTTTCGAACATGGTAACGGCTATTAGATATCCTAAAGTTCCTATCCTGTGAATCAAAATCAGCGAGATGATTAGGTAAGATTTTATAAATAACATACCTTGAGAGGGTATATGCGAAGGTAGGAAGACTGAGCCCAGACTTCCTATACATTCGATGTTCTGCGGAAATTGACACTAGCCAATCCCAGATGAATGCCTACGATAGTTCACATTAGATATGCTGTATCGATTTGCTTGAGCGTGTGCTTACGGCCAGGGTAGCCACATAAACATGGCCGACGATTTGCATCTGATAGGCTAGATCGGGCGGGAGGTACGCCATAGCCGTATGCGGGTTCAGAATTGGCGGTTGTGTATCAGACATATTTGACGATGATTGAGAAGGGGCGCAATGATTAGTGTTTAAGCATCCCAGTGCGAGGCTTTATGTAGAGTGGAACTGAGTGAAAGCGGCTGCCACGACAAAGACGGAATATTGGCCAGAGGCCAGCGTAAGCAACGCGTGATTGGCTTGAGATTGGTTATACTGTACTGATTAAAGTACTCGCGTAAGAACTCCACTTCCCAATTTTCTGATGCCATGACGCCAATCGTAATGATGGAACAGAAACGAGACCGTCGGTGGTCCATTGGACATATCGCGGTTTTCCTTGTGATGCGATCGTTGAGAGATGATCCGCAGGTGCCTCGGTCATGCATGTCGCCAGGGTGCTCTAAGCCCTTCTAAGCCCGAGGTGAGAAATTACAGTTTTCGAATGTCTAAAGCTCGCGAATGTCAGGGGAAATGGGGATGTGTCGCCAACATAAGTTTTGCAAGCTGCCACGGACATTCTTATTCTGTATTGGGCAGACACCGAGGTTGACCCGTCCATAAATGTCATTCATTGCCTCTGTATCGAAGCACAATCCGTCACGCTCAGACCCCCTCAGCCCCGTATGGAAGCTTGACAAATCTACAGTCAAACTCGACGACCTGAATGGCTTGTTCCCCAATTTCTGACAGCCTGCTACTTGCCACTCCCCGGACGGTGCTCCGACATCATGTACATTCTTGATACTCGAGCTCGGCAGTCGAATCCATGGCGCTGGTTGTGCTCCAACTTGCAAGGCTCTAACTCCGGCTCACGGGATGATGTGTCCGGACTCCGTGAATCATTTTGAGGCTTCTTAACTCTGTCCGATGTCGGAATTTGCTCAGGCTGAACTCTCTCTCGCCATTCAGGTTAATTACAGATTTCCAAGCGCGTCAGACACATCTTTGCTATTATTGGCCACTGGGGCGCATATGGACTTCTGCTGGACTGTCAGGTTGCTGCGGACTCGGCACATTTTTGCCAGTGTTCTAAGATATCAACCACAGCACGTGCTACCATACCCATTTAGAAGTCTAATGACGGACCCTTTGCACAAGCCCTGCTTCATACCTTCATATCGGCGCCACCAATAATATGCCCATCCGATGCAAAGGACTCGTCGCCTCCGTACATTCTTCGGGGAAAGAATTGACACCTGTGGGTATCGTCAAGAGTGCTGATGACAAAGAAGTCACCTGCTGGATCGCTTCAGCGGCTGGAAAGGTCCGTCGCGTTCACGAACTTCATACCAGACTGCGTTTTCGATAGACAAGATAGGAATTCTCTGTCCAATGGCAGAGGAATCCGGGTGGGAGTGGACTGTTCTCAGGACTTGGGCCAGGCTTTCTCTCTGGACGAGTCGAGGTTGACGGCGAGCAATGCGGAGGAATAATCATGGAACCGAGCACTCAGCGGGATTATACCTTTGTCAAAGCCGGCCTCGAGACATCACAAGACACGATTCGAAAATTCACGTTCGCCAATGTGGAACTCACAGGTCAGCTCCTAGTCTCATCATATGTATATTTATAGCTCATACTGACACGCTGCATGCCCTGTATTCCTTAGACGACGACACGTTCTTGGAGACATCACAGAACATAGGCGAAATATGCCTGGCTATATGGAAAGTCGAAATTGTTGCAA
The DNA here is from genome assembly GCA_001630335.1 of Athelia psychrophila. NCBI lineage: Eukaryota > Fungi > Basidiomycota > Agaricomycetes > Atheliales > Atheliaceae > Athelia > Athelia psychrophila. The sequence continues at coordinate 12,140 of KV417886.1, forward strand.
CAACCAATGAGTATAGATCCTCTCACGAAGAGGGTAAAGTCCATGAGCGTAGCAAGAAGCTTACTACGCATCGAGTAAAGTGCGCGCTCGTTCGCTCAAATTCACGGCTCTTATACGTTGATCTGATCAGACTAGACTAGGGGAAGAGGTAGATTCCATGCCGACGAAGAGCTCAGTTGTCAGTGTCATCGGAGACGAACCAGTCGTCAAGATAACGTTCAAATACCGGCCGCGAGGTAAGTACTAGCTTTGCTCACATCCCTGTAACATCTCACTCATCCATCGTGTTTCACAGAGCTTCTGGTGGCTGAAGGGATTATCGGAAGCACAGAATCTAACGCTGTCAAAACCGAATCGCGAAAGGCCCGAAAGGCCCGAAAGAGACGGCGAGCGGCCGAATTACCAGCGAAGGAAGAATCCGTCGACGACACTACTGGATTCACAAACACGGAGACGGTACGTGCAGGAAAGAGACGCAAGGTGGAGGATGCTCCGACCGCCTCAGGCTCCGGGTATGAATCCAACGTAAGTGACTCGCACAAAATGTTATCTGGCATTAATTTCTTATTGCCATGTTACTCAGGTTGGCGAGCCATCTTATTCCGAGTAAAACCTCTCAGACTCGATTGTATTTTTGAGAATCATCCGCTCCTGTATGCTCAGTCATCACAACATATCGAGGAAGGTGCTCTAGACAAAACACTATTCACGAGGTACCAGGAGCTCTGCAGAAGTAGGGGCTTTGGACTGAATCCGTCTGAATCCTGGCTACCGCCATAGCTGGCTTATAAGCAATATAATAATTTTGTTATATCTTGATCCCGGCTCATGGGATTATGAGTGTAAGCAAGCACCAACATACCGAGATACGAAGTAAGTGACTGCAACTTGGGGAATATACGGTTGATGTTCACGGTCAAAGATGGGCGAAAGCAGCGGCACGACGGACGTAACTCAACCAGGAAACGCCCCTGTCTCTACGTCTCCTCTCGCCATCCCATCATGTCAGTACAGTTAATATGCAGAAGCCAAGAGGCCTGGAGCCTCTATCCACCACCCCCAGTGTTATGAGCTGCTGCCAAGGTCAGCTCATCAGCATTCATGCAACGATCTCTGCATTGATATTTGGCGAATATCATGATGCAGGCTCGCTGCTGGGAACATTAATATTCTCGGTCTTACCGATAACGATGTCTGTTCACTCAGGTTCATCATAGTAAGCTTCCTTACTGTATTGTAATAAGTGGATAATAAAATTTCGAAATGCCGATGTGACTTTCGGACGTGGCGAGTGTCCTTGGACTATACCATCGTCATGCCACTGCTGCGGGCAAAGGCTCGTCTGCACGTTCCTCATCAGCACATGCCCTCTTCTCATCTAGATCCCATTCCTGATCCGTAGCCGAGCGCAACTCCACATGCTTCATCGTCAAACTAACTCCCAGTCCGACTCCCGCCATCCCTGTCATGACCTGCCAAATCACGCGCAATGAGTTCGCGAATGCTACCCGCACCTCGCCTTGCAACGGTTGCGGTAGGCTGTCGAGAACAGCAACTGAAGCGTAGGCGATTTCAACACCTTGAGGAGAGGCGGCCATGAATTCTTCCGGGAGTCGCTTCACGAGCTGGTTTTGCAAGACGGTGGCGCCTACTGCGACTCCCCACACCTGCAGATTTGGCGTCGCATTTGATCAGCTAAATATCGCGATATCATTGACCTGTAATTGACGTTACCTGACCAAAAGTACGCATGAAAATGAGAAACGCTACCGCATGCGCATTGGCAGACACTGGCAAAGGTGCGAGCACAGGGAAAAACGATGCCGTGAGCAAAATCCCAAGCCCAACGCCCGAGACGGCCTGAAAGCCAATCGACATTCCCCGAGCACTGTCCACCTCCAAGAGTGTGAGAAGGCCAGTTCCGACCAGAAGAAAGCACCACCCCATCCACAGCTGCGGCCTGTACCGTTTACTGGCTGCGATACTCGCACCCCCGATGATACCGACTGGCGACACGGTGAAAGTCACCCCAAACGTATCAACGCCAGTGGCGATGGGCGAGGCTCCTTGGCAGGCCTGGTAGAACAGCGGAAGGTAGTATGTTATGGCGAGCATGATTATGGACATGATGAAGGTCTGGATGTAGCCGCTGACGGTAGTTCTGTTGGACATGAGGGAGATAGGCACCTGTGTATAGTTTAACGAGTGAATGGATACTTTTAAATGTAGGTTGGACGCACTAGAGGATTCTTCGCATAATTTGCTTCGTAATATACAAACGCCCCAAAGCCTGCCACGCCCAGGACGAGCGGCGCGAGCACACGAGGGGAGGACCAAGGATATTGCACTCCGCCCCAGGTCAAGGCTATGAGAAGTGAGCTTGAAGCAGCAATGACGATGAAGTTTCCGCTAGAAAATCATCAGCCAGTGTAATGCAATTTATCAAGACGCACACACATCCAGTCCATCCAAGCAAGTTTCTCGCGAATAGTCCCAGCAGGATTTTTTAGCCGGAGCAAAACGAACATAAAAATGGCTGCGAGAGCCGTGGTGAATAGATTAAGGTCTACACAAACCTTTCAGAAAAATGCACTTCATTAATAGTTGCAGAAGCTCACAGAATAACCAGCGCCAAACACCTCGCTGCGCAAGTGCACCACCTATGAGTGGCCCTGTCGCAGTGGCCAGCGCCCACGAGCTGCAACAACAATTTTGAGACCGCTATGTAGTCACTTATAAAGCATGACAGCTCACATTCCAATAAGGCCCTGGTACAATCCGCGCTCTTCGAGAGGAACGAGATCTGAGATGATAATTGAGGTGAGGGATAAGATTCCGCCGCCGCCAACGCCTTGCAGAGCTAGGTAATAGAAAAGGTCGGCAAAGACAATTGTATGAGTATTTCGACCACTTACTACGTGCCGCGATCAAGAAGTTCATGCTTGGTGCGGCACCGCACATTGCGCTCCCAATCCCGAATATGAGCAGCGAGAAAAGAATGATCGGCCGCCTCCCAAATGCCTGCCTTTACATTAGACGGAAAGCCCCGAATGAAGCATGAGAGCTTTCGTACCTGAGCAAGACCTCCACTCATAGGTAGAAAGGCGGTAGAAGACAAAGTGTATGCCGAGCTGACCCACACGAATTGCGACCCATGCAGATCATTGACGATGACCGGCAACGCATTTGAGATGCCACTCTGCCATTAATTTGTCAACCTTCAAGAAACTAGCGTACATATCCCTGAATCACGCACAAGATCCAACGCCGAGGTTAGAGATGCCACCGCGAGCGACAGGAAGATCCCTACATACTCGTCAGCGCTAATCGCGGTTAATAATTGGGAGAAACATTACCCCAAAAGTGCCAGCCACGGTTCGTGCCAGGCTTTTCAGTCCCAGCTATGACAGGCGTGCTTGGGTTTGAGTCCTTTGCGACATCGGTGCTGATAGGATTTTCTGTTCGTTCAGCCATGATGACTTGCAAGCCCGCGTACGTCCTGGCTCAGGTTGAAGTTCTATCAGGATGGTTAGCCCACAGAAATCGCATGCCTGAGGCCGTTTCGGTATAATTTGGGTATAATGCGCACGTTATCCTGAGAAAAGATGAAAAAGACTGAGGATCGGCCGTCGGATAATCAAATATGCAGGGATCCAGACAGCATAAATGAGCAATCGCAAAACTAGAGTATCAGTGGTGAGAGACTCAAGAAGGGCTTCGCATGCACGCGTTTACAGTCCCGGGAAACCGTGTGAACACCATTGACGTTTGACCTAACGCGGCCGTAATATTAATCGGCTGGCGCGAGCTTCCAATCCTATGCTTCGGGCGCGAGGCGTTGAGAACCGAAGCTAGCTAACGTACTGTATCATTACGACCGCAAGTTCGTCACCTGTCCCAAGGCCTTCTGAACTGAGCCTATTTTGTGTGACTGTCACGCAAAAATTTAGGCCATGAACATCCATTTTCGTCCGAGCCTCGCCCAAGCCACTGAAAAGCCCTGCGGATTACCAGTTTAGGCCTGATTTTTGAACCTATTCAAAGTTCGTCCCACGTCAAAAGTACATATGAACATGCGAACTAGTCGTTTGCCTCGGTCACAAGAAATCAGGCCGAACTTACGGTCGTAATGATACAGTATTTGAACAGCGGTTGCTTTGACGCAGTGTCCGTAGGTTCAAGGCCCGGGGATGACTGATGCGGCATAAACTTGAGTATACAGTGACCTGTTACTGTTCGATTAGTGCGAGAGATCGCGCTAAGCCCAAAATAGTATAGCCGCTCGCCACCGACTATCTGGTCCCGATATGGACTCCACAGCGGCACAGTGGCAACAGCTGTGGCAACCTGCAAGACACGAAGAGAGAGTCTCGTTCAGCGGTGTATTTGTCTAGTACAATTTGTGAATGCTTATTGCATTCAATATATAGTACTGCTATGATTGCAACGATTTTTAGGGGTGGAATATGACCCCAATTATGTGATTTATTCAAAATCTTACAACTGTGGCACATTCACAAATTCTGAAGTATCTCATAGCGCACTATGCACTATTTGATAGAATATGCCTTATTATGCCTTCCCCCCCGCTCGCGAGGTGCGATCACGCTCGGGGCTCATTGTCGAGAGATTGTGGTGTAGGACAGCCTCGGGCCGGCCTTTCATTGAGCCCTAGAGCTCTGAATGTCTCTCATAAACATATTTGTACATAACTGGTGATATAAATGGCAGCCTCTGACACTTTGAGGCCCATCCTGGGGAGTACAGTGCGCTTTTACCAGCGGGAGGTAATCCAGCAGGCGCAAGAGGCGGGGCTGTCTAATCGGGATTATAATTGATGGGAGAAGCGCCGAGCTGCACTAAGCCCAATCGAACCGTAACAGGGCACTCATCACTGCATAAACTTGCCTCAGTGCAAGTTCATTTGAGGGTGATGTGCGTGACACGTGCCGTAGATGTTCAATGTTCAAACTTGTGCTAAGCCTCTCCCCAGGGGAAAAAATTGATATCAGTTTTCATCACCTCCATTACCTGGAATTATACGGTGACCAGCGCTGTTCGCAGCTGACCTCCCCTGCCAACCGGATGTTGCACTGGCACCCAGTAACTGAGTAAGACCGACACTGAAATTTGCATGTGGCTGTGGCGCCCGTTTCTCGCGCCAGCCATGTACATGGTGTTGGAATGCGAGCGCCACAGCTCGATGAGTCGAACCACCGTGCGAACCTTATTTCTCCATACATGGCAGCAACCGTTATTGATAGTCAGTAAGTATCTGACTTTCTGGAAATCTCAAAGACAGGTTCTAGCTAGTTCTGGTTCGAACGCGAGTTCGGGACCGAACTACGGCAGCCCTAGCAGAATCGCAAGTGCAAGCAAGGCCCGCACGCGGCAATTTTCGTTGATCCGAATCGCCGCGAACGCGTTCCTCGCCACCCCATTGTTGCTCAATTATATAAATTCATTTCTCGGGGAATATGTTTGCGGGTAGGGTGATGGACGTAGAGCGAAGATTGGCGTCATTTTTAGTTGTGTACTACTAAGATATTGTCGCACTCGGCTCGGAGGCGCCAAGAGGGCGGGAGAAACCAAAGCGTGACTAAACATTATGTAATTTTAGCGTCGGGAGTTCTACAGTACTGCTCCAAGCCCTGTGCCACCAGCTTTCCATCACAATCCAACTCCTTCATTTTTTGCTCGATTCACTTAATTTCACCTCTCAGATGGAGGGAATATACTCGCACTTTTGATACTGTGAAGGTCTGGGTGGAGGGGCATCACAGTGAAGGCACGTGTAATTTGGCCTCTAGAAAAGGAAAAGCGTCAACAAACCCAGCCCCGCAAAAACCGCCAACTGGGGGCGCTTTGCAAAAAAATGAAAATGAAACAACGACCTAGCCAAGGTTTTCTGTAATTGCTCGATTAGTCAGGTATACCAGATCCCATCGAGTTGTAGGCATTCAACACTGCATGGTTCCGAGTCTAGTTCGCGATCGCAATTATGATATATACTCTGAGTAACAGCAGGTACGCTCTGCAGATTTTCTTTCCCAGCCCCCCCGTCAGCCTCACAGCTCATCCAAAACGCAGATGTCAAGCTACAAATACACGGTCCATTATTGCCCTGGAAAAATTCTGGGAAACGAGGATCTGTCCGCGTTAAAGGATGAGCTTCGAGGCTTAGGCGTTCAGTGCCTCACGCCGCTACCAAATTACCAAGTCTTCTCTGACTCTCCAAACGCCCTGGACGACAAAATCATCATCACCGCACACGACAAAACCTCCACTCTTATCGCATTCACGTCAGCCGTGCTGATCCCCGTCGAGGGTTTACAAGACCCAATTGTCCATACAGGACTCACATGCATCGCTCCTCATGCGCGCCGACAAAACCTCGTAGTCGAGCTCATGATGCGCCTATTCTATCACCATTTCACCCTATACCCTCGCAAATGTGGCGTGACCACCTTTGCCAACGTGGCCGGCAGCCTAGTCTCAGCAGCCATACACACCCATGATGCATTCCCCTCCCCAGCGGTCGCCAAGCCATCTGCAGCCCACCTGCAAGTTGTGCGGGAGATTAGCAAACGCCATCGTCACAAGATGCACATTTCGTCCTCAGCCGTGCTGGACGAGGACACGTTCATCTTTCACGGGGCCTATGACGCCGCGGACGGACAGGGCTTTGTCAGAGACCTCGAAGATAAGAGGTACTGGCATACCAATGCTGAGATGACCCAATATTATCTCGGGTTACTGGGCGGACGGGGGAGCGATGCAATTTTACAGGTCGGGTGGCTTAGTCCGGAGCATTTGAGGAAGGTTTTGGAGGCCAAAAAGTTCGAAGGGAATGCTGTCGCTGAGAAGGACGCGAAGGCGCTGAGGAGCAATTTGTAGATTGGTGGCCAGGGATGCTTAACTTTGGACTGCGGTTTATGGTATATTGGTGAATTCGATTCGGCGGAATGTTATACAAGTGTTCATGTGACTTTGATCTTGAAGCTTGAGGGCTTGAGCGTACGCATAAACCATCCATCCAATGACTGAACCTCCGGCAAGCAAAAATATTGTAGCCTGGAGGCGATACGTATTACGCACAAGTTCCATCAAAGTCCCACTGGTTTAAACGGTGCTGGCTGATGGCGGCTTTTGTGCTCAGGAGTCAGCCTATAGTTATGGAAATAGATGAGAACGTCGGGGCTAGGCCGCGTACAGGAGGGAGCTCTCGAACCAGATTTTCTAATCAGGGGATCCAGTTGAATTGCCCTGGCAGTGGAGGGCGAGCAGGGCGAGCAGTGGGCAAGCAGTGGGCAAGCAGTGGGCGTATTCGGTGCGGGAAATCATTTTGTACACGATGCGACGACCCAACACTATGTAGATATATGTTTTAACTTTTGCCATATGATGGCACAACAGCCGGACCCGAGGGACGACGGTCAAGGTGTAGTACTGTATCACACCCTTGGCAGCAGTTTATATCCATTCACACGGTCTTTAGACCCTATTTACTGCACCAATCAATACCCTCTCTAAGACCCTTTATCCATTTATCCATTTCACTGTAATCCCGTTACGGTCAGGGGTTCTTAGATATATCCAGGCCGTAACCTGAATTCTTGATATTCAGAATCCTCTTTTTATATCCACTTCGCGAGGATCATCTTTTCGAGTCTTTGTGAAATGGATATATCCGAGAATTCAGAATCCTTTTCTTATATCCACTTCGTGAGGATTATTTTTTCGAGTCTTCGTGAAATGGATATATCCGAGAATTTTAAAGTACCCTCTCTAAGACCGTGTGAATGGATATAATCTGCTGTCACGGGTGCATACATCAGCAAACTATGATTTTGGCCTCCAGCCGCCCATAGATGTGGCCGAAATTGATAGCGCGGCTACAGAAGCCACAGCGCCTCAAGCGCTGTCCAGCGCTGTCCAGTGTCACATCACTCTGTCAAGCGGCCACTGAGCTCTGGAACAGCGCTGTCCAGCGTGTCAGTCCATCACTCTGTCAAGCGGCCACTGAGCTCTGGAACAGCGCTGGACAGCGCTGGACAGTCCAGTCACCTCCGTCAAGCAAATGATGGACTCTGTACAGTGCTGTACAGTCCAGTCACCCTCCGTCAAGCAAACAGTGGGCTCTGTACAGCACTGTACAGCCTTTAGCTCTGGTGCAATACTTCAAGACTCTCTTCCGACATTCCACATGTTATCCAGTAGGCACGATTATATATTAGAGTCCCGAATTAATTAGATAACTACACAAATTCATTGAACATAAAGGGCCCAGAAATGCTCCTTATCTGCGTAGCTATTCAACCAATATTCAGTGCTGTACTCGAGACTATTTTGAGCTGTAAGATGTCGGTCTGCAGAAGGACCAAACCGAGGATGGAGGTGAATGGGTGTCCTGAGACGCGACAGGGGAATAACATCCCCAATACGGCTCTTGTCTGTTCGGAGTGCCCGTTTCAAAACATACATCTTGGTTGCAGGCTCAGGCGCCGCTCTGCGCATAGGTCGGCCTGAAACGGCAGGATTTACCTGCGGCACAACATCAAAGCGTTGTACATATGCTAGGAATACATGGCCTCCAATACTTGCGCTGGGTATCTGAAAGATCAGGCGCAATTGAGCGGCGCAATGACCTGAACGGAAGGGTTCACATTAAAGCGAGTTTAAATTTATATAAAACGAGACATACCTTCAAGACCACTGTGGGGCCACTTTGAATTCCTATCAGTGTTCACGAGAACTGTATCGTACTGTCCCAGAGGCCAATCATTGGTAGGGGGCGCTGCCATGACCGTGTGTGGCTCAGCGGCTCTGTCAGGATAATGAAACTTCCTTGTTTGGACGCGGACGCTCCGCCAGATGCGGATCTCATTGAAAGGCAAGGTGCAGCCTGCAACTGCAATCCGTCGCCCTCCAATATGCAGGGCCGCCATGTCCATGTTCGGATTAGCGGCATGCTGGAGGTAGTCAGCGAGGGCCAGCCGCAGGTCCGGGATATCAAAAGCTGCTGCAGTGTCGTCAATTGTTGCTTTAAAAGAGGGGTCTCGATTCAAATGAAATGCAGTGCAGTCTGAGATAAAGGTGCGCGGAGGAAAAGGAAGCCCAGGCCGCTTGTCGCTAGCGAGACGTTGTGCATGATCAAAGTAGTCTGTTTGACGTCGTATGGGCCCTGTTATCGTGGATGTTGGATGTATTGTTGCTAGAAGGGCTGATGTGCGAGCCACACGATGGGGGCCAAGACTGTCGCCGTCATCATCGTCATCGTCGTCGTCTTCATCAGAATCTGGTGGGCCAGGGGGATCTGACGGATCTCCAAATTCCACACCAGCATCATGCATGGCTGTTGCGAGCTCGAATCTCCGAAGTTTATCTGTGCGATCTAGGGCTCGGCAGATCTGTGCCTCATACTCTTGATTATTGCTATGGCGAGCGGGATCCTTGACCTCGGTAATATGCCCATGTTCGGTGATATCGGCGGACCACTGTTGCGATGGGCCGCTCGCTCGCATGCTGGCGGTGACGCTCTGCAACATTTCGATCTTGGGAACATGCCAGTTGTCGATTGGTCTACCGCGTACACCAACTCGCGCTCCAGCGTCCATGATGGCCTGTTTATATTGATGAAATTCCGCTAAAGCGGCATCAATGGCAGTAATGTCGTTGTCGTTAAGAATGGGAGCCTGGGATAGATAGAAAAAATCCATTCGAGCGCGTATCACAATCAGAAACTCCTTGGGCACAGCATCTGCGATGATTGGAATTATGTAGCGTTGTACATCCCGGTGCTCGCGCCCCGTAACTTGCTTCAACTTTGAGATGCCTTCTTTGAAATGGCGAAAGCCGACACGGCGCGGCGTTACTGAGAACCGGAAGTCAATTTCGGCGCCGCCAACAGCATGGATGCACCACTTGGCATCGTGGTCCCAGAAGGCCTTATGCCAATGGTGAAGTGGCTCTGGTGTGAAGACTCTGGATGGCTCGAAATAGTCCCAGTCCCGCCAAAACAACAGGTCGACACCATTCAACCGGAATTTCTTTGCCTCGATCCCGTACTCGGCGAGATCAGCCGTAGGATGTACACGGTGACGGATAATGTGCCGCTGAGACAGTGTAAGCGCTGCTGTGCGAGGTTCATGACAGAAGGCGTCCCCGAACTCCCGATAGCTGGCTGTTGTAAGATGAGAAGTCTTGCCGGCTACACCGGCAAGCATAATGGCTTCTTCCGTGTCCACCATATACGCTGCACATGGAGTGAAGCAGAAGCGCGACAGACCATGAGGGTCTGTCACCATGATGCCGAGAGCAGCTGCTGCCTTTAAAGGCGCCAGTATAAAATCCAGGCATGCATGTGTAAGGCGAGCTGTTAGAATGCCCTGAACTTTTTGCTCGAGGAACTTGGGGACTGGGAGTAGGGCGAGGAGAAGGAAGGCGTGTTGAGAAGATTTCATGCGAACCTCGGCGCTGATGTTTGCAAGACTGATTAGGAGGGGATGTGCGGCGCGATCTCCGGTCATAATAGATATATTGGTCTTGTCCGAAGACAGTATGGTACCCAGAACAGTAGCTCCTTCCGGTAGTTTACTCTGTGTATGAGTTAGTATTGTAAAAACTGGAAGAAACGGGCATCAGTACGTACCTGTATATCCCATGCTGCGCTACCACTCATCCATTCCTCATAGACGCGTACAAGTTGTGCAGTCGTCTCGAATTCACGAAATGGCGTGTAATGCATGCTGTCGGCAAACAGGGGGTTCCCAAAGAGTGCACGTAGGCATTCAATAGGGTCTCGATAAAAGAGCTTGATTGGATGTTTCGTTGGATGGTCTACTGCCCATGGTTTGCATTTCCATTGCGGCCCACGGGGCAGCATTTCTGCACGATTTCGGAGCTCTTTTGCCGAGCGGAATGATAGCCCAAGGGTCTGAGTCTATATATGTATGGTTAGAATTATTATTCAAGAGCGCATAATAAACATACCATTGTAAGACGTAGAAAATCATTGATTTTCTGCATACTAAGGCCTGAGCGTAGCAGCCATGATCCCATCTCCCAATCTGACTTTGACGAGAATGGCCAGTAGGGATCCTGCACCCGTTTTTTGGCGTGCTGATCGGTATTGAAGAGGTCCATAAATGAGAGTGAACGCCCGTAAGTTTGGCCTGCGCCTGGATAGAATTCGCGATGCTTTGCGCTTGATTCAGCATGCACATCTGGCTCAACAGTATCACCGAAGATTCCAGTGTCGTCGAATGGGCCGCCCTGCTGCATGGGGTCGTCGTTGTCGTCACCACCTGCAGAGTGTGCCATGAAATGGTTAGAAGGCCCAGGCGGCTGAGCCGGGGAATCCCGTTGTAGCGCTGCACAACGGCCACGAGGTTGGTTGAGATGTTGTAGCACATTAGTGTCGC